>JAIQCW010000088.1:0-101239 GCA_020283715.1 Cytauxzoon felis
TAGATTTTTTCTGTTCTTCCGGGTAGACATTTTTTTCGTTCTTCCGGGTGTTACACTTGAGGTCGTCCTGCCGTCAGCTCTTTTATTTACCTCACCCTCCGCTTCCCATAGATCAGCAACGGGTAGTCCACTTGAGGTCACATCATTACCTTCGCCACGATCTCTGGGAGTGGCATTACTCTTTAGAGATAGGTAATTGGAAGAAGGCTCCACGCCGAGTGGAACACTGGTTGTAACCTCAGGTGGAGGAGAGTATGAATGTATATCATTTGATAATTTTCTGGTTGGTGTTTTGATATCATAATTATTTGAGTTATCGGTATTTAAATCTCTTAATGAATAAAATTTTTTACCAGCGACGATGGTTCTCTATATTTTTTTTACATTAAAGTATAATAATTTTTCTACATACTACCAACATGAAGCCTACATTGACTAACATATTATTTACATGTTCAATAAATTCTGATTTTCCTTTGAAATTAACACCTGTACCTCTAATTATACCTTGTACAAGATTATCTACCATTATATCATCCATATACTATAGTATATAAATTTTATAGACATGATATAATTACACATTATACCTTCTCACACAGCATACGCTGTAAAAATAATTCAACTGCTACATCTGTTGACATTATATATATATATTAAAAATTTTTATAATACATTATTATAATAGTTATTGTTGTATTAATTTCTGTGATATAAATTCTAAATGTCCAAGTGATGACTCAGCTTTTAATTTCTATAGGGATGAATGAATTAAAATATTTTAACTGTAAATAATATCATACCTGTAATAATGATCTTGAAGCTTCTAATATATCCCATACTGAATTCTTCTTCATTAATTCAAATATATCAACATACCATATCCTGATGTAAATTTATTTAATTCTTGATTAGCCCAATATATAGCAGCTGTCTATATATAATTAAATTCATTTAATATTAAATCATACCTGAATAATCTGTAAATCATATAAATCATCCAAAACACCCTCACATATCTCCATCCAATATGCCGTTATTAAATAAATTACACCCTCTACATCCAAACGTACATTATCATCCGTCTTCCATATATGACATGTTGGTATTTTACACTTCTTCAACCAATCCGATCCAAATTTCTTCGTCATCCTCGAATTTATAAATGGCTGAAATCCATCACATAATGAATTAAATATCAATAATACATATTCTAATAACTCCGATTGCTTCAAATTCCTCAAAAATGGTGATGGCTTCAACCTCATACCAGAATTTAATTTCATATCAACTCCACCTGAGGTCCTATCCTTGTCTTGCAGACAGCTTCCTTTATTTAGTTGTCCCTCAAACTCCCGTAGATCGTTTTCGGGTAGTCCACTTCCACTTGAGGTTACATACTTATCTTCATCACGTATAACATGTATTTCATGGGGCTTATTATCATTATGAGGTTTTTTATCCCTATATTGCCCCATTCCACCCGAGGTTACATCCAATACATCCTTAGCACCATCTTCCATCATTCCCATGATGGATGATCCATCACTACCTTCTCCACGATCTCTGGGAGTGGCTATACTCTTTAGAGATAGGTAATTGGAAGAGGCTCCACGCCTAGTGGAAGACAAGGTTGTAACCTCAGGTCGGGAGCTGTCTGCAGGACGACCTTCGGTAGAGGTAACCTCGTGTGGAGTTGTATTATATTTATATATTTCGTATCGATTAAAGTTGAATTTGAGTAGGTGTGAGTTCAAGATGATGGATTTATTGACACCGCCACCAACAAGTGTATTTTTGAGGTGTATTTTTTCATTTGGTTGGAAGATATGATAGAATTTTTCATTACCGATGGACCATTCTAATAGTAATAGATTATAATTATTGGGTATAGAATGATTGTCTTGTATAAAATTAAGGAAATTTTTAATAGATTTAATAAAAAATTCTCCATTATTATCATCATCATGTAATGAATTATAATAATAATCTAATAGAATATTTGTAATAATAATATAATTTGAATTAAAATTTTTTCTTGTATCAAATGGGGTTTTATATTTATCATTAAATTCAAATAATAAATCACCAATTTCATTTTTTATTAAATTTTTAATATTAAATTCTTTATTTAATAATTTAGCTGACCATATATTTAAAGGTGGTAATGTATTATCCATAATATGAAATATAGCTGTAGCTTCATTAATAGATTCAATATGTTTAATAATAGAATATTCATTTAATGTATGTATACCAATAATATTTAATGAACCTATTGATGGTTGATCCCATGAAAATATTAAATTACCAATTTCTCCCATAATTTTATATATACATTTACCACATGTACCACCAAAAAATCCTATACTTTTACAACCAAATTCTGTACCATGTAAGCTTAAAATTTCTTCATTTGGGTATTCTACCCAAATACCTTCATCTAATATATAACCATTTCCATCTTCTAATGATAATTTCATATCTTTACTTGTTAAATTTATTATTTTAATTAATATAGATCGTTGTGATTTCCTTAAATTAGATAACCAATCATTTGTATTATATACCCATGCAAAATCTAATGGATAATCTATATACATTTTTTTTATTAATAATCCTGTCAAATATTTAGGATTTAATTTATTGATAGAAGATGATTTATCTTTTCCATCACCTTCCCCTCCTCTTCCACCTCCTCCCTCTTCTCCTCCATATAGTTTTTTAATGAGGAATTCTCTAGCTTTTTCAATGAGTAAGCTACCATCATTTGTTTCTTGTATTCTAATTATATATTCTTCATGTCCATTGAAATCAAATTTATTAGTTTCTTGATAAATTCTACATAAATTCAAGACACTATTTACAGGTGATGATTGTCTAGATCGTCTATTAGTTGAATTATCATCAGTTAAATGATCCAATAATGCAAATTGACAAGTTAATTCATTACCTAATGATTTACCTAAATTTATTTGAAGTATATATTTTGAATTTGATATAATTACACCATATTGTAATAAAAGATTACATAAATGACTAGAACGATTAATAATAAATGATATTTTTATACTTGTACCTGGTAATATCCTTTCAGGTAACCATGTATTCCATGATCCATGACGTATATAATGAATATGACGATGTAATGTAAATGTAGTTTCATTAAAGATTATAATATCACAAGTACGATTATACATTATTTATTAATATTATTTACATGTTTATAGAGCTAAAGTGATGTAATATGTACTCAATGTGTAAATGTACATGTTATAAGCTCAATATTATTTATATATTATAATAAAATACAAATATATATGCGATTTTTATAAAATATTATACATTTATAAATTTAATTAATTAATCTAATAATTTATTATAGAGGGTATAATACACAAAGATATCAACCACCCATCTTGAAGATGATAGATCTTCTACTCGCCGTTCCACCTGAGGTTACAACCTTGTCTTCCACTCGCCGTTCCACCTGAGGTCGTCTTGCAGACAGCTCTTCTATTTACTTTCCCCTTCGCTTCCCTGAGATCAGCTACGGGTTCTCCACTTGAGGTTACATCCATACCTTCTCGTTCTTCCGGGTTTACAATCTCTGTTCCTCCGGGTAGAATTCCTGTTCTTATGGGTAGACACTCTTCGTTCCTCCGGGTTGATATTTACATTCTTCCAATTACTAACTTCGGCCACGATCTCTGGGAGTGGCTTTACTCTTTAGAGATAGATAATTGGAAGAGGCCTCCACGGCGAGTGGGATCATAGGTGGAGAGCTGTCTGCAAGAGAGGAAAGACCTCAGGTGGAGAAGTTGACGGCAGTATGACCTCACAACTTCTGTTAAAGTTTCATCTTTCAATGTGTATAAATTAACTTCTTGATGAGTGTTAAATCTAATTCGAATACAGATACTAGTGTTGATATTAATAATAAATATAATAAAATATACCTGGCATTGTGATATGAAAGTTATGTAAAACGGTAGGATGTATAATACCCATTTTACCAATAGTTAAATGAGGTTCAGATGTCATAATAAATGATACATGTCTTCCAGGTAGAAATGCAGGATCTAATTGATATGATAATAAATAAATAAATATTAATATACCATCATTCTCTTTTAATTCATATCTATATTTATATATCTCTGGTATATTAGAATTCATTTGATTCAATTCCCATATCTGATATTCACTTATAAAACCTAATGAATTAAGTAAAAATTCTGATACACCTTGTATATCCTAAATTATTATCAATTATAATTATATACAATATTTTATTTATACCTCTAATCCAGCTGTTGATATATTCGAATAAGCTACAGTACACATTGTATTATTAATAGCACCCAATTCAGAATTTCTATACCTCCATACAACATCACCAATCTAATATATCATTAAATAATAAATGATAATCTATTAATTATTACCTCATATAAACGAATAGGTAATATCGATGCCTTTCTATTAAATATCGTCCTAAGAATACCAGGTATCAATGATGTCCTCAATAATTCCTGATCAACAACCTGAGAATTCTTTATTGTCACCGGTAAATGATAACCATTAATAATTACACTCGATGTCCTGTACTCATCAACATCTCTTCCCACTGCCGTGGTGGCTTCCTTATTTACTTCCCCTTCCAGCTCCCGTGGATCGCTTCCAGGTTCCACCTGAGGTCCAGTACTAACTTCACCTTGTAATACATGTGAATCATGGGGTTTATTATCATTATGAGGTTTTTTATCCCCATAACCTACTTTTACCCCATTTTCTCCACTTGAGGTCGTTTTTTCACACTCGCCGTGGCGGCCTCCTCTATTTACCTCCCCCTCCGCTTCCCTGAGATCAGCTACGGGTTTATCGCCACGATCTCCGGGAGTGGCTCCACCCTTTAGGGATAGGTAATTGGAAGTGCTGACGGCAGGAGAACGCGAGGCTGTAACCTCAGGTGGAGAGCTGTCTGCAACATCATCTGGATGTGTATATAAATTCCAGTTCATATTATGGTAGGCTGATTTGAATGAGTCGAGTATTGGCATGAGTGTTTCTTTATATCCGGCTGAGATGAGTAATGATCGTATTCGATTGGACAAGAGTGTTTTTTCTTGTAGTTTACCCATTGAAAAGTATTTTTTCTTGATATTATTATATCCATAGGCGATAGCTACATCTTCGGCTAGATCACATTGATGTTGTATATCTATATATGAATGATTTATAATTTATATATTTATAATACCAGATCTTGTGATTGGTATAATAGCTTCGATTGTATTATCATTTAATATATTTGATGGTATCATCATTTTATTTAATAATTTAGTGATGTCTTTAGCTGTTAGATTTTCAACACCAATACGTGATGAAATATAATCAACAGATGCATTAACAATTCTCCTATAGAAATTTCAGGTATAAAATTTATTCAATACAAACGTAGATAAATCAGGTGTAATATAAGTCGTATCATTTTGATATTCAACAAGTACTGGTTCAATACTGATAGATGTTAATAAATAATTATTATAGAAATATACTTAAATGGTTGTTGACAATATTTAGAAAAACATGCGATAATTTGATTTAATACAATAGAACCTTTAATTTTATCCGTCTAATAATAAATAAAATTAATAAAAATTTTAAAACATACAGCTGTAACTTCTATAAATATATTATTTGTATTTAATGTTAATCTAGTCTTATATGAATTTATTATAGGTGGAAATGAGCAGACCATTCCAGTAGAATCTCTTAGTACAGGATATAATGATGACCCATGAAGTATTTTTGTATATGCCTAAATTTATTTAGTTAAATTATTAAAAGTATATATATTATAAAATAACCTTTAATTTCGGATGTGATTCATATATATTCATCAATTCAATACAATTATATACCCTAGTACCATCAGTTAATGGAGAAAATATTATACATTCAGGTGGTTCAAATCCATATGTAAATGGTGGTGTTGTATAATCTAAATCATGTACACCAACAGCAGCTAAAACTCTATTTCTACATATATTCTGATGTAATTTCTCTTGTAAATCAATTAAACTCTTATAATTTTCATCTGTTACTTTAACATTTCTTAATATCGCCGAAAATATATATGGACGTATAGAAGAAGACTTTTAAAAAAAATTTATAAATCTCTATACATTAACAAACCTCATTAGATACAACAATCTTACAATTTGGATTAGGTTTCGATGGTGAAAGTATAAAATTTGGCGGCTTAACATCCCATCTATATGATAACAGTGCAGTTACTAATCCTTCTACACATAAAAGATCATATCTAAATGTAATTTTATAAGTTATATAAAAAATATTTAATACCTATTAGCAGGTATTTCTATTTTTAAAACCTCTTGACCACAATCATTAACCTCAGTACCGTCATATTCTATACCGAAATCAAAACATAGATTGTCCAACTCCTCCAAGTCTATAAAATTAATATCCAATCATTAATCATTATATCATACCTAAAGTCGTATTAAGCTGCTTATAAAATTCACTCCTCAATACCGATATCGTAGGCATTTTTATAAACTGATGATTAACTTCTACAACAATGGGGAAATGAAACTATCAATAACATATATATCAATTATAAAAATATTAAATCTATCTTAATACATAATCAATCATCTAAATTCATCACATTTACCATTCCTACACCGATGTCTCCACCCGCGGTCCAATCACTACCTTCACCTGAAGTTACAACCTTGTCTTCGTCTTGCAGACAGCTCTTCTATTTACTTCCCCCTCCGCTTCCCTGAGATCAGCTACGGGTTCCACTTGAGGTTACATCCTCAACTATACTTTCATCACTACACTTCAGCCACGATCTCCGGGAGTGGTTATACTCTTTAGAGATAGGTAATTGGAAGAGCTCTCTGCAAGAGAATGCGACGTGGATTTGACCTCAGGTGGAGAGTTGTCTTCAAGTTCCCGTAGATCACTTTCGGGTTATGAACTTCTATTCAATTGGACAATGTTTGTATGAGATATCGTCGCCTTAAGATTCACAAGTCCTCAAATGGATAATTGTAACCAAGGGGACCGAAGAAGATTATTCAATATAATTGTCTACCCGGAAGAACGAAGATCCACCTGAGGTTCAATACTACACTCCTTTCCACTCGCCGTGGAGGCCTCTCTATTTACTTCCCCCTTCGCTTCCCTGAGATCAGCTACGGGTCCACTTGAGGTCCAATCACTATACTTCAGCCACGATCTCTGGGAGTGGCTATACTCTTTAGAGATAGGTAATTGAAAGAGCTGTCTGCAAGACCAACGGTGGAGATGAGTGGACGACACGTCGTGTAGACAACGCCTCAGTCGTTTTACTCCTTCGGCTTCGCTCACTTCGTTCGCGTGGATCAACTTTTATCATTATGTCTCATAGCGACCATTTCATGTCTCATTTGGATAGCTTTCCTTCTGGCTTCTTCGTATCCGAGTTTGAGTGAGCTGAAACCTTGTGTTTTTCTTTTATTACCTTTCATATAAACTACTCTCCAGAGGTGTCGATTGGTATCATACCATACACCGCTAACTTTTTCGGTATGATTATGATGTATGGGTGTATGTTTATCATTTTTATTATTATTGGTATTCGGATCATGTAAATGTAATTTACCATTAGAATCATTGACATTTTTATGTTCGAATTTATAATCTGATTGATTAAAATTTCGTCTACCGACTTTACGTTTTTTATTATTATTAATATCATCTTGAAATAATAATGTATCATTTTTTTTATTAAATGTGGTGCAATCATCATTATTATCAATTTTAATACCAGTAATTTCAGATATTAAAGTATTATTACTTTTAAATATATTATCTTTATGTAATAAATGTAAATTTGATAATTGTGTATTATCATTTATATTGCATTGATTAAAATTAAATGTATTTTTATTATTAGATTGTAATTTTAATGTATAGAAATTATTATTTTTATCATCTAATGTAAAACGTGTTCTTTTTGTTAATGTATAATTATTATTATATTTATCCCAATGTTTAATTAATGAATATAAATTTGATGATTTAGATATTGGCCATGATTCAGTTGATAATTCTATACCACCAACTATAATATTACAATTTATACTATGTGAATTAGAACCATTTGGATGTATCATATTACATGTACATACTAATTTATTATAATCTGCACCTATATATACACAATAATTATTTGTTATATTATAATTATATACTAAATTACTACAATTATTTAATAATGTTGGTATAAAATAAAAATCTAATGTATCTATTTTTTTTAATTCTTTGGATATTATTCTTTTATCATCCATTTTATTATGCCATATATTATTATTATCTGAATTATTATTAACATCTGATATATTTGTTGTTGATTCATTTATTATCTGCGTTGAATTTTTTAATAACGATGATACAAAACGAAAATCATCCTCAAAAAATGGTATCGTAAACTCTATTGATGGAGGTGGTTGAGGTGTGGTAGGTGGAGGTGTTTTAGTGGAGTCAGATTGAGGTTGAGGTATGGAAGATGGTGGTACCTTGATGTAGTCAGATGATGATGGAAGATGAGAATCTCTCGATAATGAAGAACCTCTAATATATTCTATAGTGGGTAATCTATCAATTGTTCTAGAATTAAATAAATTACTAGATATAATCTTTGATTTAATATTATCCCATTTTAATAAATCTGTAGTACTTGTACATATTTTATTTAATGTATCATTTGAATTATATATATCAAAATATTCTGATACAAATTCTGATTCTGGTATAGATGTAGTATCAACATTTGTATCTAAATCTTCTAATAAACGTATATTATTATCCTTTAATTCACATGATTTTATGGGATATATATCATTATTGATATCCACCAATGATATATCTTTATTCATATCTGTAGATACATCATTCACTAAATCTGTAACTTGTGAATCATTACTAATAGATTCATCTATATACTCCATCATGTATAAATCTATACTGATGTTTTATATTAAATATAATCAATTGAATAATCACTCTACAACTTTATATATTCAATAATTACTATACAATAGACATACTTTTCTATCCAAATCCTTATTTTATACCATGTATAATAATACAACTCAATCTTACATCAATACATTACCTCAGATATACACATATGAGTCAACATGATAAAAATAGCATTAAAATTTATAAAATATAATTATGTAATCATCAAAAATTTATTATAAACATATTTGAATGAATGTGTAATATCCAAATATGCTTTTTAATTATCCAAATATTATCAACGATATAATATACAGTTATACTTTTTATAACAAAATAATACCTTGTAATATTCATTCAATCATTCTATTCCAAAATGTGCATATGGAATATGGATCTAATATAGATATATATATATCCCTACAATATAAAGGAGATTAATCACAACAATTATAAACTAATTATTACAAACAATATCAATGATAACACTCACATCTGTTAACATTGATTCAATATATACTATAATATCATTCATTATCATCGCGGACATGTTAATCTGCCTTACACCCCAAACCAATTTTCTTGGTCTACCCAATAATCATACACAGTGTCAGAATTTACCATCATCTTTCGGTTGGGGCATTGATTTCTAATCCCATCCATTCTACACCTTCATGTCATTATTATTTAAACGTTCATTGTCTTTATCATTTTACTGCTAAATGACCTCTCCATCGCCAAAAATCGCCGTCTAGTATCCGTCATCTACATCTATGTACCCACAATCCAATGTTTAATATCTACATCAATATCCATATAAATCATTCCAAATCAACCATTATAGATATTATTATATAATTATAAATCCATTACACCCGAAATTTATAAAATGTGTACACAGGAATCTGTCGGAATCGATCATTCATTATCAAACACATTGCCCTCTAACATTTACACCTGCTAATGAGGAGCACTAATCATATTTCACTATTTAAATAATCCTTAAATATTCTCTAATATTTAACTGCACCTGAAAGATGAGTAATGTTCCTAGAAGGCTAAGATTATGCTGAAGTAGCATTCCTTCTTCACTGACCCTATGTCTACAACCATGAAGACACCTATTTTACCATCTAGAATTATCCCAAAATATTGAATGGTAAATGATTTACAAGTCTCCATGCTCTCTACCCTCCGGAATAATTCTATAGACTTTATAACATCATATATTGTTACACTCTGATTAAATCTTCAATATACATCCTCTCCACTATATAAAGGAATTCTACAGACTCTTTAAACATCATTTATAATTAAATTAAAATTAAATCTTTAGTAAAACTGTATAATGTGAGAGCTGATCGCTAGTATATGATTGTAGATCTTGTGTGAGTGTATCTAATCCATTGCTTAGCTCAACGTATACTTTATGTCTACCAGCTTGTAAAGTATTCCCAGATTTAATTTCATGTAAGATTCCATCAGCTAATGGTGTTTGGGTAATGTCAATTTCACTGCGAATAAATGTATCCAAGATAAATCGACAAACCTTATATGAGATGAAATAATACTGAGATCTTCAAAGTACCCTAAGGGGTTTCTTGAAAGGTTCAATCTATTATAATATAATAACAATACCAACGACAAACCTTTCAAGTGTAAAAGTATTATCAAAATATTTTAATATCTTCTCTAGAGATTTAAACTTATTGGAGGATAAATTAACATGTTCAATGAATGGTAAATATATAATGCCCAAATCAATCAATGAACTGATGAAGTTGAAGGGTTAAAATTTTTTGAAAAATACCTATCAGAAATATAATTATGCGATAGATTTAATGTTTTTATATTGAAGTAAGGTGTTAAAGTCGCATAATTTAATGTGGAAACCTCTAGGTTACTCAGGTCTACATCACTCTTGGATTATTATAATATAAGCCTACCACAATGAGTATATTCATGATGAAGTATGTCTCTGTAGGTAATTTATATATAAATATTATATATACTAACCTAATTTTATATTTTATATACATGTCATGATAATATTTACAACGGAACTCATCTAGGGATGATAATCTATCATATACAGCTTTATAATCTACATCATGCCCCAGATACTGCATTATTTTCATCCTATAATCATCTAGTCGATCCAAAATCGAATGTAAATATACCTTGAAATTAGTGCATATTTCGACTCTGAATCTATAGAAATTAATTCATTTATCATTTCCAATTGTTCTTTTAATATATTTTCATCAATCATCCGCCCTATGGAGGTTATACCTATACCCTTTACATATATCGGCTTTTGAAATGAATATGGAGGGTGGAGATTGCCTTGCATCCGTTCATTACCCAGTTTTAATCCATCATCATCCCTCCATTTTGCATCCTCCACTTCGTTCACTTCTTTCAACTTCGTTCCACTGCGTTGAATTCCTTCTGTTGCCTTCACTTCGAGTGTATTGAGGTCTATATGGAGGTATCCATCATTTAGGCTGTTGAAATGGTAAATGAGTTTGAGTGATACTCTATCATTTCCATCCTCATTGATATCCTTGGAGTATATGTTAAAGTTTGAATTGTATTGTAATCTAGAATAAAATGAATTTGAAATATCATCAAATGAATCGAATACAATTTCCATCTTGATTGGTGGCCTAATGAAACAATATACAACCAATTGTAATTTAAACGTACATGATAAATGATGTACAGTTAAATATCCAGACATAAGATGGTAGATTTAAATTATGTAACCTAATTATATACATCAGGTGATTAATTCAATTTACCCATCATTTATTGATGTCCATGAACCAATCAACTCTATAAATTCACCATCCCTACATTTATATAATTTTGTATGCTTTGATAATTTAATGCGATTATTGAAGAATAATACAAAGGATAATTTCTCTTTATTAAATAAAACTGATACAAGACTAATGTATAATAAATTATTACTTTAAATTAACTCACTAATTTTTCAATGAATCACGCTCAAATAGAAACCAATTATAATACATCCATATGCATTGATCCTGTGGATCTGTATAGATCGCCTGCTTTAATAATTCTAAATCACCAGATGGAGAGTCCAATAAATGCGATAAATTCGATCGCTGATACCAAGCAGAATAATTTGATATATTCACATTAATCAATCTATCAAATTCCACCATTGACAAGTTATCAATGTCGAAATTATCGATGCCCTTTGTTGACGAATTGAAATTGTCAACCTCTTTCAAGGAGGAAGAGTTGAATAAATGAACGTCCTTTGTTGACGAGTCATCGATATTGGGATTGTCATCTATGAAATGAGTAATTAATAATAAAGAGTCAATACCTGATGAAATACTCTTCGATAATAGGCGAAAGTAGTGTATAATATAATTCAAATGAGACCAGCAATGGAAATTACGACCGTCATATTTAAAAAATTTAAAACACAAGTTAAATTCATTAAACAATACCGTCTTCAGTTCTTTACATCTGAATTATAATGATGTCAATCATTAAGTATACAAACTTGGCGATAAATAGTAATGTAATTATCCATAATCTATGATGCCAAACCTCGTAAGATTTAGGTGTCAATTTCAAAATTGACGCCGTATTTTCCAATTCATTAAATAATAATGATAGTATAACTTCTATATCTGATCCAATAGATTTTTTTATTATATACCTCTTACGATAATTCCATGATGCTACAAATTCTGGCATAAACTCTATTATAGCCCATGATAATTCGAACATACGATCGTCTTGTTCATTAATAACAGTTGAATTACCTTCTTCACAAGTACTTAAAAGTTCCGCATTAGACAAGTATTCAACAAAGGAATCCAAAAGATTGTATCCCTTCACCAATCGTAACTTGAACTTTTGCTCCTCCTCAGGAGTCTTGTAAAAATGCTCCTTCTTAATGCCATGCATATCAAATATCCAACTATAAAACTTCAATATTCAACTATAGACATGATATTAAATATCCAAGTGAAATAAGATTCAGAAAATGGTTAATCAGATGAAGTCTAAATTATTCAAGGCATAGCGTATGTGTAATATTTAAGATTAATAGAGAGTTTCAATTATGAAATTTAATACAGGAAAACACTAAACAAGAAAGGAGTATAGGCTATCATTGGAGAAGTATGGATATAACAATGTTAGGGACTCCCTATGAGAGCAGTGGTAAAATTTTACCTGTGGTGTATGTTATTGTATTGGAAGACATGTGAATTAATTGATGAATTTAGATTATTTTATCCTATAATTTTCCTGTTTTATTAATACTTTAATTGATATTTATAAATTATAATTATTAGATTGGTATATGTTTTGTTACAGATGAATCCTGTGGCAATTAGATATTCACATACTGTATTATGCAGTATTATATGAACGATATAATATTAGCTTAATATACGGTTATAATTCACAATGAATGAAGAAAATGTTGCCTGTGTAGATGATTTTGTAGGTTCACATGAATACCAGAAGAAGACATCATGTTTGGAGATTATTAAATGGGAATCTTATAATGTGCTTACAGCTCTTAGGGCTCATTTTAATAGTACATATAGTTATTCTTCGACGAGTAACTTTGTTCCTATGTTAGGTGTTGATTTATCATCGAATAGAAATAGTGAGATTAATTTGATTAAGAGATTTAAGAGTTTATCTAATATAAAGGCGGTAGAAAATGGTGATGTTTTAACGGCAAATCATATAAGGCCATTTTTGGATTCATTGAAAGTACTCGAGGCTAAGCATAATGTAGTAATAATATGTATTGAAGGTTAGTATATAATTTATAATTATAATAATATTGATATAGCTTTAACAAAGTTGGCTAAATATGATTTTTTACGTTTTAATAAAGATGAGGGAGAATCTGATGTTATGATAAATAAGATTTTTGAATCTGTATTATCATTATTGCCTACTGCTATAGAACTTAAGGAAGATGTTAGTTTTTATATTTATGATAATGAAATAAGATATTATAGTTGTTGATTACTAAAATTATGACATGTTTGAAGGTTTTATTGAATGGTAGAGATGGGAATTTAATAAAGAATGAAAATATTTGTGAATTACTTAAAGCTTTCATTACATTAGTGTAAGTGAAGTCATTTCATTGTTATAACATCATAGAACAATGTATATTCGTAATTCAACTGTAAAAAAGCTTATACAAGATGAGATGGTAAATTTATTATTGTCTTGTTTAGGTGGTAATACAGATGTACTTCCGGATGAATTTAATCATCATGTAAGTAATATATATAAAAAAAATTTCTTCATATATAAATAGATTTTATATAAGAGAAGGAAAAGTGTATTTCTATTTATAGCATTACTTACAATTCAATCTGTTGGTACTAGTAAATTGGATTATTATATTGAAGATTCATATTTATCTTATGAAGATAGGAAATTATTATCTTCATTTCGTTCAAAAATGGAACCAATTACACAGAATATGTCATCATTTCCAAATAGTTTTAATGATTTTATTGATGATTGTAATAAGATTGGATTAAATGCATTTAATTGTGCTATAGAACTTGTATTATTAGATTATAATAATTCATCTAGTATAATAGCGATGTATCAGACACATTTTTTTCATTCTATATATAGATTATGTTTTAAAGAATCAATAGAATTATATTCTATTGTATTTAGGGCATTTTGGAATTTATATTCATCTACTAGGATATATTTGAAATCTCATATTGAGGTGTTTCTTAAGCATATTATAGGTAATATTACAGATTTTTTCTCATCTAAATGTATTATTAAGCCTGAAATTATTGAGATGAATATGGAATTTATAACTAGTATATGTAATAATTATCAATTTCTATTGGAGATTTATATAAATTATGATTGTGATTATAGATGTAATAATATATTTGAGATGTTAATAAAGGCTTTATTAAGTTGTATTACTGTTGTTAATGATATGGATATTAATAATACAGCTATTAATAATTCAAAGATTAAGAAACCTCTTAACAAGACAATGACAAGGAAGAAGATTGGTACATCATCACAATATAAAACTAATACATCAACACTTGATGGTAATATCACATTAACATTTGAACCTATAGCTTTAAATTGTTTAGAGAATATATTAAGATTTCTAATAGATGATTTAAATTATCAATTTAAGAATGATGAAGATGAAGTTTTAGATATTATATCAAGGAAACAATTGAAGGATAAATTAATTGAAGCAGCTAAAATTTTTAATAATTCAAATATAAATAATGATTGGATAAGTTTATTAAACCCTTTAAAATTATTACCTGAAAATTATACTGCATATGATGTATCAAAATTTTTGAAATATGTACCCAATTTAGATTTAAAATTAGTTGGAGAGTATCTGGGCACACATAAAAATCCTGAATTTATGAATGAAATACGTACAAATTTCGTCAAATTACATAATTTTTCCGGATTACCAATCGTTATTGCTATACGTACCTTTTTATCATCCTTTAGATTACCCGGTGAATCACAACAAATTGAAAGAATCATTGAAACGTTCGCCAAAATCTACTTTCAATCACAACCACTCTTTGATGGTGGAAGGGGGGAGGTGGGGGGAGGTGATGGATGTGAGGGGGAGGTGAAGGATGAGGATGATACATTTAAGAGGCCAAGATGGGTGATTACGGAGGATAAATATTGGAGTTTAGATTTTGAGATGCATGAAATAATATTTTCATCAATAAAAAATAAAGTTGATGATGATGTTGTTTTAGGAGATGATTATGGATTTAATAATGAATCTCGTACAATTCGACGTATAATTGATGAGAATTTCAATAGTATATGTAAAATTTTGAAGGAAGATGGAGGTGTGAAGGATGGAGATAAAGCGGATAGCGGTAGATCTAATTTAGATGCTCAGAAGATGGAAGTGGTACAGTCTTTACCTCAGTTATCATCATCAACATCATCTTCCTCACGACAAAATCCAGAATCATCTTCCTCCTCTTCACATCCACCACCTCCATCCTCTTCACTTCGCTCAGAGAATCCCTCTTCACTACGTTCGGAACATCCTCCCTCCTCACTTCGTTCATCGGCAACACATCCTCCTTCGTCGGATATTCCTCCTCCGTCGTCACCAAAAAAATCGGGTTTCGCGTACATTTCAAGTGCGGATGTGATATTCGTATTATCCTATTCGATTATAATGTTAAATACGGATTTGCATAATAATCAGATAAAAAACAAAATGAAATTGGAGGATTTCATACGTAATAACAAGGGTATAAATGATGGTGATAATTTACCGGATGAATTTTTAGAGGATATATATAAATCAATAAAGCATCATGAGATAAAATTACACAAGAGTAATGAGATAATAGAGAGTAATAGATATGAGGAATATTTTTGGTTAGATCATGTATTAGAGCGTCAAAAATATATTGGTAGATATAATATTAATATAAATGATGAATTATTAATAATAAAGATGAATATATTTAATATATTAATTGGATTAGATTTAATAAAATGTATAAATGATTCATTTATAAATTCAAAAACTATAGATGAAATGAAATATTATATAAGAATATTTTGGTTATTAATAAGAATATGTTTGAAATTAGAAGATTATAAATTAATAAATATAATATATCAATTAGATAGTATAGATGTTACATATACATTAAGTTATAGATGTCAATTATCAATACCATTTATATTAAATGTTATTGCTACTACTTCAAATTATTTTGATTATAATTCATGGATGAAATCTATTGATATTATATTAAGATTATATTGTTTAAATTTATTACCATTATCATTTGCTTCATTTGATCTTGATCCTAGAATATATAATGGTAGTTGTAGAGATTTAATTGATAATATTATTGCACCTAGTATTAGATTTAAAAGGAATACAGATTTAAAAAAAAATTCTGGTTGGTTAATTGGTTTAGGTAATTTAATACCATTTAATCGTATTACTATGATGTCTATGACGACGTCGGCGTCGGCGACGACGACGATGAATACTACTACTTCTTTCAATACTTCCACAACCTCCACTTCTTCTTCTTCTTCTTCTTCTTCATATAATGATAATGAAGATAATGGTGATGATAATAAAGAAGCATTTTTATTTCTCTTCAATATACAATCAGGTTCAGATTTAATATTAGAAAATAATTATTTCGATGCATCATTATTAAAAAATAAATTTAGTCCTATATGTACAAATGAAGATGAAGAAGCTATAAATGAAGTAACAAAAGCATTATGTAATGAAATAGATCGTGAAGAATTATTACCACAAGTATTATCATATATGAATTTACGTTTAGCATTTTTAAATGTATATAAACTTGATTTATTATTTATTGGTTCTATATCTAGTTCATATAAAGATAGTTTTTTATATTTTATTAAAGTTATAATAAATAGAATAATGAATCCATATAATGTTGATGATAGTAAATTAAAAACATCAATACAAGATGATAATTTAAATAATCAATCATATTTAAAATCTAAAGATTATTTTAATACTAATTTTGGATCATTATTAGATCCATATATTAATGGACTTGATCTATTTAAAAATAAAATCAATTCTATATTCAATCTTGGTATCTTTATTAAATTATCTATGAATATATTAAAAGATACTAAAAAATTTTTATATATTGATAATAGTAATAATTTATATATGATTAAACGTAGAATTATACTTATCTATCTTATTAAATGCTTACATATAATCTCTAATGTCTTTATTATTAATGAAGCAAAAAATTATTTACCAACATTATATAATATACTTAATACATTTGGTTTATTAATATATGATAATGAATTCAATTTTATCGAAAATAATAATAAATATGGAACTTCACTCAATCTTCATGAAGCAGCACTTAAATTCAATAAAAATAATAATACCGTCGCATCACATATATCCATCACACTACTCAAATTAATACTATGGATAGCTGAAAACTCAGAAATCGATCTCAACTCTACCAAAAATGAATCATATACAAATATCAATCATATACACACTCCACCTGAGGTTACCTCCACCGAAGGTTATACAACCTCTCTTGGTCCTGCAGACAGCTCTCCACTCGAGGTCCAAACCAGTGTTCCACTCGCCGTGGAGGCTTCTTCCAATTACCTATCCCTAAAGGGTGATACCACTCCCGGAGATCGTGGCGAAATATCCGAGATGATCTATGGGAGTCGAGGTGAGGTAAATAGAGAGGCCACCACGGCGAGTGGAATGAAGAGTGGTACTGGACCTCAAGTGGAACCCGTAGCTGATCTCAGGGAAGCGGAGGGGGAAGTAAATAAGAAAGCCACCACGGCAGTGGGAAGACATGATGGAGTGAATAATAGTACTGGACCTCAAGTGGAACCCGCAGCTGTTCTCAGGGAAGCGGAGGGGGAAGTAAATAAGAAAGCCACCACGGCTAGTGGAAATGATGGACATCGGGTGGATGCTGTCTGCAAGATGACATCAGGTGGAAGAGATGATATAATGGATTGGAATGAATTATCATTGAATTTTAGTGCTTGGTTATTGCATTTGTTGATAAATTTTGAGATGGATATAATATTGATGCATTTGGATCCAATATCGAAGTGTTTATATAATTTGGCTAGTTTACAATGTATTAATCGTAGTACTTATATGGTTAGTGTGATATTATGTGGTTTACAACGTATATTAAATCCAAATATACCACGTGATGTAATAATAACATCATCATTATCATCAAATTGTTCATATGGATCAATTATAACATTATTAATAAGAAGAAGTCAATGTTTAGATGCTAAAAATTCTAATATTGCTAGATTAGCATCACAAGTCTTATTATCAATTACATTATTCTCTAAACCAAGTAATATAAATAGTGATTCTAAAAAAGATTGGAATGAAAATAGAATGGCATTACAATTATTAATTGAATTTAAAACATTTTCTTCTGATAATGATGAATATCTATGGTTATTATCATTACATTGTCTATCCATTATATTTTCTACCGGACCTAAATGCCTATCTAATGAAGCTATGAAAGGTATGTATAGATTATTATTACAAGATACATACCCCGTCAATAAATTCTCAAAAATTATACAAATCGTACGATTATTCGATTATATCCTAGCTCCCATGCTCACATTCAACTTTCATTACCCACTCTCCAAAGAAAAATTAACCACACCATTAACACATCTCAAATACAACAAAAATGAATCATATACAAATATCAATCATATACACACTCCACCTGAGGTTACCTCCACCGAAGGTTATACAACCTCTCTTGGTCCTGCAGACAGCTCTCCACTCGAGGTCCAAACCAGTGTTCCACTCGCCGTGGAGGCTTCTTCCAATTACCTATCCCTAAAGGGTGATACCACTCCCGGAGATCGTGGCGAAATATCCGAGATGATCTATGGGAGTCGAGGTGAGGTAAATAGAGAGGCCACCACGGCGAGTGGAATGAAGAGTGGTACTGGACCTCAAGTGGAACCCGTAGCTGATCTCAGGGAAGCGGAGGGGGAACTAAATAGAGAAGCTGTCTGCAAGACGACCTCAAGTGGAGAAGCTGACGGCAGGACTTCAACCTCAGATGGAGATGTTATTATGAATGGAAAGAGTTTGGAAATGGGTTCTAAGTATGAGAATGATTGGTTTATTCAGAATCCTTTTATACCAATGGATAAGGATGGTTGTTTAAATCCTCCTGAGATTACATGGATGAGTAGTGTAATTGTAAATTATTTATCGAGTTATAATAACATAGATCCTGATGATATAGCTAGTAGGAAAGCTTCTGCAACAAATTTAATTTGTCAGACTATACTATCCAAGTTAAATATATTAATATCTGAAGAATTGGATATAATTCCACAAAATGTTGTTAGACTTGGTGGAACTAATCTCGAATGTATCTTATAGTATGTTGAAGATTATTATTTTAATCTTTAATTTTTAGTCTATCTGAAGAAGAAAAATGTTCTAAAAGTTGTATCAAGAGATTCCTTACAATTATACAATACATTTTAAATGTTATTATCCCTAGTGATGGTGAGGTTAGTCGATTGATATTTTCTCCATCTTTAATAATTATTTCAGATTTATGTCGAGTTGAGTAGAGATACATATTTGGAATCATTAAGAAACTTCATTTTAGTATTAATGACAACACCAGAGCTTAAAACTGCACCAGATACATGTACAAATCACTTTTCTAATGATGTTGAACTTAAAGATTGCTTAGAATTAGTAAAGGAATCTGTAGATTTAAGTAATGCATCTCCAGGTGAATATGCTCTATCATCACTACTAGCTCACACATTTTCGATATCTGATTCACTTAAAGATCTGTTTTTGGATACCCTCAAGGTCGTATTCCCCAATACAAATGATACACTACAGCAATGACTAAACATGACTAGTCAACAACAGACACGATGATAATTTTATAAACACTAGATTAACATTGTACCAATAATAATTTTATAAAAACTAGAAAATCAACGTATATAACATAATTTTATAAACATTAGAATAATAATTCATTGACGCCGTTTATATCTCTTGTCTACACTCTATGATCATAAAACATTTTTAATATGAAATCATGAGTAATGTTGATAAGTAGATTACTCACTAGAGATTTATACAAGAAAAATGTATTTGTTACTTCTAAAATTAACACAGCTTTTATTTATAAGCAATGGATACCTCTGTCTACTAAATCCATTACTGATCGACTAGATTTAGTCAAACAATTGAGAACCATTACCAAAGAAGGAGTTAAATACTGCAAAGAGGCACTTGAACAATCCAATTGGGTATTATAATGTATGAATTTATCCCTTTCATACAACTTTAGGATCTGAATACTGCATTGACACTTATACGTGGTAGACAAATTAACAACGAATTTGCTTTTGATAAAGCTAATTTAAAATTTGGTATGTTTTAGTTAAAGATTTACAAATTTAAATGTAAATAGGTAGAATTGTTGCCTGGGAAGGTTATAATAGTGTAGCCTTTGCAGAGTTGAAATGTAACTGTGATTTCGTTGCATCCAGTTCGAGATTTTCAGACTTGTGTCAGACAGTATGTAAGTCTATTGTAAATGTGTTTAAATCAGAGGAATATAAAGAGGATACCACTAATTCTATTACAATTAATTCATTAGACCTCAATGAGGTTTGTCAATTTCCAGTTTATAATTCAACTGTATGTCTTTATTAATCCCAATCATTTCACTTTTCTTTTAATATAGGATAAATTAAACGTTGGAGATTTAATAAAACAGGTTTCTAGTGGATTTAAAGTACCGATAGCACTAGACAATGTTTATACATGTCAAGGTACTGATAAAAGTATATTAGGATTATACGTGCATCAATCTGTTGTTGTTGATGATTTATTAATTGGTAATCGCCTGGGTTCTATTCATTTAAAGTGTAATTTTAGGGAAGATCATTTTGAAACTCTCCGTAAAATCGCAAACACACTTTCATTACAACTTGTAGCTAATCCTTTAATATCGAATATTGATGATTCAAATTTGATGGAGGAATTTTTATTGCAACCTGTATTGATGTTTGATGATTTTAATAAATATTTGCTACATCTTTGTAACTCTAGAAACATAACGACATCAATATCACATACTACAACTGTATTAGAGGCGTTGAATTATATTAACGACGTTATATCTGCTGAAATATCTGTGAATGGTTTGATTCATATCCATTGTGGTAAGTATAAAACCATTATATAAAAGATGAAAGACGTTTCTGACCGTAATATAGTGCAAGATGGCTACACCACAGCTGATTCTGTACCAACTATTAACATTGAACATATGATGCGTACTAGATCAAAAGCACATGTAGAACATTCGATTTCTTCTTATAGGGATGATTTTATATTTGAAAAACCCAAAGACACTCTAGTTGAATTTTTAGTACATGGTTACAGCCTTTTCAATTTGTCTGAAAAAACGTGTAATTTAGAGTGTAATAATTACAATCTAATGATTATAAAAAATGATTGTAAAGGAATGTTATTTTATGAGCTTTATGATTCATTTAATGTTGAGAGATTTGAGGATACATTAAATGTTAGAATGTATATAAAGTGTTTTGATTTGAATATAGAAAGTGATATAATTAGGGTTAACCATACACTTGAATTATTAAAAACAGATGTTAATCTTATTATTGAAGTACCTGTTTCTGTTATGAATGGTATTTTACATTTCTGTTTATGTTCAAAGGAGGATAATGAGATTATAATATGGGTTTATGATCCACATGCCAAGACTGAATTTAAAAATGAAGCATCGCAAAATCCACCAAAGTATATAAGAGTATGTTCTATTATTAAATTAACTTTGATTTAATAGGATTATTTAACTAGTTGGAGGAAAACAAAATTTGTATCATCTCGTGAGACTATGGATTTAATTGGATTGATTCATTATATAATTAATGAATTGAAACTTGACAATGACAAGTCTGAGGATCTAAAATGTAGAATAAAGTCATTATATGATGTTATTAAACTTAATTATATGAAAATTATTGATCGTTCCAACGAATCACCAAAGACTATTATGGATATAAATGTATGTTGAAATATAATTTCATTATAATTCCCTTTAGACTAACAATGATAATTTCGATGGATGGCGTATTGATCGTTGTTATTTGGATATTAATAGTGCAAATAGTCTTTCTTTATATTCTTATCTTGATGATTCTACAATTAATTTCTTTAATGAATTTATACGTAAATATGTAAGTTGTCATTAAAATTTTCGCCAAATTAAATTGTTTTATAACAACAATCCTTTATTCTTATAGATTATGGATGCTGAACAGAAACAGCGTTGGTGTATATTGAATACATTTTTCTTGAGGAAAATTTCACAATATAATAATCCAAGAGAAGCATATGATAATACTTGGAGATGGACAAGGAAGATAAAGAGACCATTATCATTACATGATATTATATTTATACCTATTAATATACATGGTATACATTGGTCACTTGTTATTATCGCATATCCTAAATTTGCTATTCGATACAATGATGACAAGATTTCGAGTTTTAGAAGTAGCAAGAAAAATAGTAGGAAAGCTACTATAATTTATCTTGATTCATTGGGTCAATATGATTTAGAGGATAAAATATGTAATTTATTGAAAAATTATTTATCATGTGTAAGTTTTTAATGAAAATATTTTATAAAATTATAGGAATATGAAAATAAATGTAAGAAATGGCATGATAAGGGATTTAAATTTATGAATAATTCAAGTTCATGGGATTATGTTGGTGGTTTAGATGAATTACCATTACAAGAAAATGGTCACGATTGTGGTGTATATATACTTGAATATATTAAACATTTAATTAAGAATACATTTTTATTCAAGAAATTATTATCACAAGTAATTGAAGATGATTTAGAGTATGTAGATTTAAATTTATAAATTTAAATAAATTAGATTAAAGAAGAGTAGAAAGATATGGTTTACTCAAAAACAAGTTCATCAAAGGTAATTATATATTCATACCTTTTATAAATTTTATAGGAGAATAAATATGATGGAGATGTTATTTTATATGAAAGATAATCCTAATTGGGAGAATGATAACAATTGTATAGAATATCTTTTAGATAAAATGATGAAGGAATATTAAAATTTATTATCTATATTAATTCTTGAGCAATGTACATTATAAAATTATTATTATCATCATTAGAATTTTGTATATAAATTGATGTATTTGGTAGAAATAAATAACAATCACCATTTTTTGATTCATTTATATTAACTTGTAAATCATTTGATTTAATATTTAATACTACATTTTCATTTGTATTTATAATTATAGCTAATGATAATATATCTAATATAATATTATCCTATATTTATATTATAATATTATTATTCTATAAACATACTGATTCATTTGATGGTATTATAATAGAATAAATTAGAAAATTACAAGATGAATGTATAGGATGATATTTGAATATAAATTTTGATATATTAATAGGTTTAATAATATTTATAGTACAACATGATTGTAAATCTTTAGTTAATTGATATTCTAATAACATTAAACATGCATTTATATCTTTTACTTTATTAGTTAATCCACATCTAACTACATTATCTGATGTTTTCATTATCTCAATACAATCACCTATTAAATAATTATTATAATTTATCAGATATAACATACCACTTATATATGAATGTAAAGTATTTGGTGGAATAAATAATGCATCACCAGAATTCATTTGAATACAACCCATTATTAATGGAAATAATATACATTTATCTAAACCATAATTCTTATACATAACTAATACATAATCTTCTGATATATCTCTATACTTTGAATTTTGTAATAATTTTATAAAATTCAATAACATTTCTGTACAATCATATGATTCTAACAATAATCTCTTTATAATTTTAATATAAATCTCCCCTTTATTTCCATTCATTTTGATATCATTTATAATTTCATCTCCAATAATAATAGAAAATTCATTATATTTATCAAGATAACCTTTTATTTCATCCAAAGACTTCAAACCTGATATCGCCTTAAATTCTGTTAATGCTATACACATCTCAGGCTTAGAAGATCTATCCACTATACTCTTACATCTACACTCTAACAATGCATCAATGTTGTCTTCATCAGGATGGAGCTGTAAACTCAATGGTTTATCAATTGATAACACCTTAACTAAAATGTTCAATGAATCAGTAGATTTATTAACAGTTGACAATGATTTTAACAAATTTTGAAGATAAATTACATTTCTATCAGGGATTTTATCTAAATATTTGGATGGAATTACAACACTGTGTCCAGATGGATGTGTTCCTATCCACAGTTCAGAATAACGTTTGTTAACACCAACATTAGGATTATCATTCAGTTCATCCGGTAAATGCTGTTTATATAGCCTATAGACAAGAGAAGAACTCATTTCACGACCCCAATCATAGTGATTAGCAGTTGGTCTCAGTTTATAAAAAGTTTCCATAATATGACGCTACACCTATAGATTCGTATATCTTATGGTATTAATTATAAAATGCGATAAAAATTTCGTAATTTTAAACTGATTATGACCATATATGTTAGCGTTTATAGGTTTTACTGATTTACAGGGTTATTATGGGATGATTATCCGTGCCGCATATATTAAAATTTTTATGCAACTAAATTATTTAACATAATCGTATTTTGTATATCGCAAGTATCTAAGATATTAGATTTTAATTCCACAATGGCGAGGAATGGTGAAAACGATGTACAAGATGTTAACGAAATGTTAATATGCGCTAAGAGGGCTCAAATGCCAAAGTATACTTATTATTTGTCCAGCTGTTATAATATGATGCCCCCGATAAAATGTACTCTTTCCGTTGATGAAAATAGAAGCCGTAACATGTCACCGAATTTCGGGTTTTCTAGAACTGGTGTTAATGACGACACTCAACGTAAAGATGATGTAAACACATTAAACTCTCCCTCGTGTAGGTTATCCGTTCCTGAATCAAATAATAAGGTTGTAACATCTTGTGAAAAGGATAATACTGTACCAAATGTGTTTGATCAAGATGATGAATTAGCGTGTGCATCTGTAACTGAGGTAAATTCAACATACGAAAACAAAAGTGAAGATAATGTCGATTTACTTGGTTATGATAACAATTTAAGGATGCATGGTGATTATCTTAATACTACAAAAATGAATTTATGGTGTCAAAGATATGCAAATGGCAACATGGAAGCGTTTAGGAATAAGCAGCGTGAACTAATGAAGGATATAATAAAAAGGACAAACATCAATAATGGGTCATTAGATATGAATCTTGGTGAGTTTCCCATGAGGTGTATATACAATAGAGGAAAAACCGTGACTGATGATAAATTGGATCCAACAACATTAACAATAGGTGACGAGCTGACTAATAGATATGTAATTGAAGGTATTATTGGTATTACTACATTTTCTACTGTAGTTAAGGCTAGGGATAAAGATAATGGTCAATCTGTATGTGTAAAGATAAGTATGCCTGAATATGTTAATCAGGCAATTGATGAAATCATTTTATTAAAACAGTTAAATTCTAAAGATTTGGAAGGTACTAGTAATATAGTTAAATTATTGGATTGTTATTTTTATAACGGCTGTGTATTTTCAGTGATGGAATTGATGGGTGATAATCTTTATGAGGCTAGCAAAGATTTTTATATTAAGTCTGGTGATCGTGAATTGAACTATAAAAAAGGTTGGGAATTAGATGATTTAAGACGTATAGCTTATGATATTTTAAAAGCTCTAGATTTCATTCATAGTTTTGGTATTATAAATTGTGATTTAAAGCCTGAAAATATTGTGTTGAGGCTAGATGGTAGTGATCCTTCACAGAAATCTACATCAATGATTAAATTAATAGATTTTGGATCAAGTTGTTTTATACAGGATAAATTAAATACATATGTACAGAGTAGATCATATAGAGCACCTGAAGTTGTGCTAGGTTTACCATATGATACACAAATTGATTTATGGAGCTTAGGTTGTGTATTATGTGAACTATTTATGGGTAGAATATTATTTCCTAGTGATAATAATGCTAGTTTAATGGCATCTATGATTAGTTTATTAGGTGTTCCTCCTATATATATGTTACAACACAAGATGAATAGCATGTTTATTATATTACCTAATGGTAAATTGGCAGATTTGAATGTTCCGAATCGTATATTGAAGGCTAATCAATGCTTATTGAAACCTGATCATCCACTTTCTGTATGTTGTAATGTAAGTGATTCTTCAAAGTGTTCACATTTTACACATAATGTACCAGTATTGAACGTTGACCAAGTTAATGCTGATGTTCCATTAGATGAAACCTTAGAATTTAATGTATATATGAGTAATGATGATAGTGGCGATTTAAGAAATGTGGTAGCAACATTGGATGAACCATTTAATACTCGTAATGGTGTATATGTTAGAACGTTAAAGCAGTGCAATTCAGATAGTAATGGAAGTTATATGAATGATAATTATAATAGATATGGAAGATATGACGATAATAATTTAAAGTTAGATATAAGGAATAATCATGACAACCTCACCAAGTTCATGCGTATAATTCAACCATCGATATGTTCTATAGATGCAATGTTAGAATCTGGCAAATCAAAAGAATTGACATTATTTGCTGATTTCATTAAGGGGTTGTTGCAATATGACCCAATAGATAGGTTAACAACAGCTGCCGCTCTTGCACATCCATTTATAGCATCAGTCCATACGCTATAATTATTTTCATAATGATTTTATACTAAATAATATTGATTTAAAAATATATATACTAGTTTATTTTATATGTCTAGTATGAGTAATAGTGTAGTTGTCTACTTTCCTAGTTATGCCTATTATAAATATGATTTATCGCAATGTCTACATGTAGGATGGAATAATAATAATGAAATCTTCATCGTTTCAAGTTTTAAAATAAAAAATGTATGAATAATCATCTAATTCATAATAATTTTAGGATAATTCTATGATATCTTTGTTAGAAGATGGTATAAAACAGTTGAATGGAATTAAAAAGGGCATAAGAATCATAAAAGAACTCTCATTCGATGTTAATAAAAGAATAGTGTATGTATAATTTCATTATTTACGACAAATTTGCGTCAAAATATCTATAGGTGTTATAACAACAACTCTATAATCGCTTATGTATCTTTAATTTTATACAAGCATTCCACGTTTAATATAAACACATGCTATTTTGGTGATAAACTCTGTGATTGTAAGTTGAATTTAATGTGTGTGATTACATTCTAGATAATGATGATTATTCTGATATTAATATAAATTGTATAACTTCTGCAATCATTAATGATTATCTCGGTAAATTATTGAAGTGTGAGGTTAAAATTGAGGGGAAAGAGCTCGAATTGGTGGATATTATTTCAATAAATAGAAGGAATGATAAGATTTCATTACTGTTTTATTATTTCAATTACGTATTTAATCTATTCACCTTGAATCTGTCACTATTGGTAAATTCATTTAATATGATTAATAACCCGAAGATATTTATAAAATTTTCAAGACTATTTTCTATAATCAATAGGCGCTTATCTATCATATCTAATTGGTCTAATGATTACAACAATTTAAAGGTTGAAAGAGGTATATCTATTATCGTTTATGCCTAAAAAATTTTCAGACTTGTATAAATATTTACATTTGGAGAATAAGATTTATAGTGAAGCTACATTTATATATTGTGATGTTATACTTGGAATATTAATATTTAATTATTTTAAAGATGATTTAATTGAAATTATATTCAAATTATGTTTTATATTAAAGAGTCTATATGTTAAAAATTTAAAGTACGTTTAATTGAATGTAATATTATCTTTCAGATATATATTCTATTACTTGGCGAAAAAGATAGGTGTATATTGTAAGATAAATAATGAGGTTGCAATCGCATTATCTAAATTTATATTAAATATGATTACATTATGGGATTATATTACACCGAATTTTATAATTTTAATTGATTATTTATCAACCTTGTCACAATATTTATCACCCTTTGGGTTATCATTACAAATGTCTTTATTATTGGATATCTTTACATTAGAAACGTTGCATTTGATGTGTTTATATCACACAATTTCATCAATAATGAGATATACACAGAATTATCTTTATTCATTGATACTGTTGTTCAAGTATTTTCTCATACATTTCATATATAATTATAATAGAGGGAAGAAGTGGAATATATTAAAAGATACAACTGATTCAGCTGAATTTACTAAAGAACAGTTATTAATTGGTATAATTATCTTTATTGCATTCTTGTTAAATTATCCTACAATATGGTTATTTTACATTTCGTCCATCGTTATAATCATACCAATATTATGTATTTTTTCCACACTCAACTAATATTTAATTTGTAGTTGCTAAAGTAGTTGTCGATTTTATGATCGAAGTTTATATTAATCTACCAATTTATACATTTATTTACAACACTCTTGGATTTAAATTTAAAGAATCCATTTATTTCGAGGGTAAGTTGAATGATTTAATAAAATTTTTATGAATTATTAACTGTGTTTAAAAATGCCTTTATAATTTCGAACATCATCATCTATTCTTTAGTTGAAGATACAGTTAGACATAAGGAATCATCGAATGATATGGAGGTGAAATATTTAATCTTTTGCGCTTATTCATTCATTCTGTAGTTTGTAAAGATGGAAATATGTCCAACAAAGATGCAATTGACGAGATATTGTAATGTAAATTTGTCAGAGTGTAAATGTGTATACCCCTTAACGCTGATAAAGTGAGTGGAGGATTTGATTAATTGACAAAATAATTTTAGAAATATCGCATCGTGCAAGAATATAGTTTTCTATAATTATTCAACTTAATTTCGTATAATTTAATGCATTTATACGTTTAAAATATGAGATTCTATAATAAATGAGGGTTCAGTATATAGATGATCTTCATTGTCATCTTAGACAAGGTGATTTGATGAAAAAGGTTGTAAAATATATAAGAAAAGGTGGATGGTTGGTTGAATAATGTATAATTGTAACTCATTTTCTAGTAATAGAGTATTGGTAATGCCAAATACAATACCAGAGATTACATCATGTAAACAAGCCCTGGAATATAGGAATCAATTGATTGAAATTGAACCAAGAGTCGATTATTTAATGACATTATATTTATCTGATAAGATATCTATTAAAGATTTACAAGAGAATTATAAATCATGTCATATACAAGGGGTATGTTATAGGAATTGATAATGTAATTATTCTAGGTTAAATGTTATCCAGCGAATGTTACAACCAATTCTTCAAGTGGCTTCAAGGTATATATTTGGAGAGGTGTAATAATATATGAACATATATAGAGTTTAGAAGATTATTATGAATTGTTTTCAGCAATGGAGAAGTTACAACTATCGTTACACATTCATGGAGAGGATCCAAATTCTAACCCATTGAAGGCTGAAGAGAACTTTCTGATAAATATAGAGAATGTATATTAATTATTATATGTAGATTTTTAATTTAATTCTATAGGTTTGTAGAAGATTTCCTGATTTAAAAGTTGTAGCTGAACATATAACAACAAGGGCTGCATTGGATTTAGTCTATCGTATACATAATTTAGGTGCTACAATAACACCGCATCATATGTTGATTACAGTTAATGATGTACTCTCGGATACTTATGATGTAAAGGATAATATACTAAATCATATTAAAAATCCATTCAACTATTGTAAACCATTGGCGAAGACTAATGATGATCTCTTAAGCATTAAAGAGGTATTTATATGCGATTTTACCACCTTCATTTACAGGCTATAAAAAATTTACACCCAAGATTATTTCTAGGTTCAGATTCTGCTCCACATTACATGTATGTACATTCATATATATTGACAATAATCTAGCGTTGATAAAGAATCAAAGAAACCACCTGCAGGAATATTTACACAACCATATTTATTCAATGTATGCTTGACATATATTATATAGAGACAATATATTATTTAAACTATAGTACTTGGTGACAATTTTTACAGACTACAACTGCATGGATAAACTTGAACAATTTACAACGATAAATGGTACTGCATTTCTCCAACTTGAAAAAAAAGGTGAAAAAAATAGAATTAAACCCATTTAAAATGTAGATGAAGAATATTTTAATTTAAAACAACACGCCTTTAATGTATGGTTTTGCAGACTTTGATATTGATTATACAGATTCCACTTGAATTAGATGGAATTAAACCCTTTATGGCCGGAAGTGAACTCAAATACATTATTGACAGAGGTGATTGATCTTCCAAAATATGGACGCAGTTCTTCACTCGGCATCTTCCATCAATTTGAGATAATTAATGTAATCGTGGAAAGCAAAAACGGAGGTGTCGTCGGTAAATGGTTGCATATAATAAAAGGTAGATGAGATATACGAGGCGAATAATGCTCTAAGATATTGTTCAGGTAGTCTTTTACGTATTTCCTGTGCAGGTACTAATTTTAATAGAGATTTGGGTATGGCTAATTTCAAAATGGTTTCAACAAGTTTAAGATCATTACATAATGTGTCAGATGATGTAATATCATTTTTCAATGTAATAATTTTACTTGATAAAATATCAGTTAAATCACAGCGTGGTATATTAGTCCTAACACCTTCATTCCATAATGCATTGAATTCATTTTTCGCATTTATGCGTATCTTTTCTAAAATCTCATTAACATAGTCCCTTCTAAATTCAGTTACAACACCGTTCTTGACGACAGCTAACTCTTCAAATGCATCATTATCCAGTACAAGTGATAAAAGTACCTCAAAGCTACTACTAGTCACACCACCTTTATTAGTAGAGGCATCTTTAAATAATACAACACCCCTACTTTCCAAAAACCTTCTAGCGTTCTGTGTAATAAATACATTAGAACCTTCAATTATATATTTATATATACATTTTCCATTCTCATTGAATAAACGATCAACATTAAATGGTGTTATTGAAGATGGTCTACCACCACATGGATTAAACAAATCAGCTTTAGCATACGGTGTTAAATGGAATTCATCCCTAAATGTAACACCACGTTTAACTATATAACCATCGGGTAATTTGACATTTGTGGCATCTTCTGGTACCATAAAACCACGCGATGATAATAATTCAGGATTATAATCCATTGATGATGTAGGTTTCTTTTCACCTCTTTTCAAAGCAAGTTTCTTAAGTTCTGCTAAATCTAAACCTTCTGGATCATGTAATACACCACTCTTGTCTAATACAGTTAAAACTTTTGTATTACAAGATAATATGGCATTGCTACCCAAATCACCATCAGGACCACCGATTAAAAACCTTGTTACATCATATTCATTCAAACTATACTTGTTAAATAATTCATGTATATATGCCTCAATACCTGCCGTGGTCATACCATACACATCATGAGGTATACCACCCATATCTTCACCTTTACCAGTAGTAAACGATCTCCAATATGGATATCCACGAAATTTGGCACGTAGAGATGCCCAATCCATCAAACCACCTGTACCTGTATGTTCATCTGGACCAATAAAATACATCTCAGATATATTTAAATGATCCACCATATATTGATTAGGCATCATCAAATCCAACATCGCATCAATATAACACATAAAACAAAAACGTGTATATCGTTCTGCAATCTCATTATTAGATGTAATATCCAGTAATATAACACCCTTAGCACCACCGTCGGGTATATCCTTATTCTTCAAATTCTGTGTTAACGATAAATTGTACGCCTCATCAAATATCTGCAATTTATTACGTGTATAAGCTTCTTGGGAAAATGATTGTACAACGCGAATACCACCACGAGATATCTCTGTAAATCTAATATGGAAACCCATAAAATGTGGTCCAATAATCAATACCACTGAATGTGGAATCTTTGGATAATCAGGTTCTAATAAAAATGTAGAGTCAAATCTAAATGCCAAAGATAATTTAGTGGGTGAAAAGAAATTCGTAATAAATGTATGCTTATTAAATTTTCTAAAATACAGCAATATATCTACATGTTCCAAATCATCCAATTGCTTAATTTGAGCCCTCAATGATGTATGTTCTACCCACGTTCTACTTTTATCAGAATTTAATTCGGGATCGTGTAACTCCCTAAATTCCTTATACAATTCTTTAACTATATCAGCATGCTCATTAACTGTTGATTGTATTTTATGTGGCGTATATGGTTGTACCTTTAACTTAGACTTAATTTCATGCAACTCTGATTGAGTAACTTGCTGATTTTTAGCTAAGTTATCAATAGTTGCAACATATGGTCCAACGCCACCACTAAAATGTTGGATAAATATGGATACACAATTAGTATAAACAAGCTCTTTAATAGATAATTTACGATCTACTGCCATTTGTGGATTGGCAATCATATTAGATATTTTAATATCATCAACTAATGAATTTATACGTGTGTCTATATTGTCATCAGACTCAACCAAGTTTTCTGGAAGAGATTCTAAAAATGAAGTTATTATACAACAATTATTTGACAATGGATCTACATATTTAGATTTAGAATACAAATCGTGCAATGTAATGATATCACTCATCTTTGAATAAAAATCACCATAAACATTACCCCTTTTAAAGGCTATATCCAATCTATAGACATTATTTGAACGTGGTTCTACGCTAATTACTAAACCTAAAAAGTCAGATTCTACTAACCTTTTATTCAAATTATAAAAAATTTGTTCTGTTACAGTATTCTTTTTATTCAAATATAGAGATGTATCTAACAAGATACTTAAATCTAATTCGCCTGGCTTTGGATTATCACAACTAAAAACAGGTTTCTGAATAAAATATGTTTTTAATCTATCAAATACATTTTCAGATGCACCAAAAATAGATGTTGTTGACCTAAACACCTGCATCCTCCATGATGGTTTCGATAAATCATCCAAATTAAAATATCGACTCTCCAAACTACGTTCCATTCTATAATTATCAGACGATCTTCTATCAAATACGGATGTACGTGCAATTATAAAGCCGGAGGAATCATTCATCTGCTCTATCACTGGGAAATAATATGAACCAGAATTTTCATGTAGAATCTTTGCAGCCATTACAGAAACCATGTTATGGGCAATTAACTTTGGCGTTGATGTTTGAAAATAGTATTCATTTAAACCTAATGTATTGTAATAGTGATACATAATTTCGTCAACCTTATCCTCACTAAAGGTTCCTAGATCTTGTACGATACCACGAACTATTGCAAATTGTTCGGAGTATCGATCACTTAACAACGTCTGACTTGCTGTATCGTAAATGTTTGACATTCCATCATTTATTGTGTAACCACTGGAAGAAGATGCTGAGGATGTTGAATACACCGACATCTTGAATTAATACAAATATATCCTATTCGAAAGTGACTTATTTTAAAGATATAGGATTAACTACATAAGCGATATTATTAATATAATCTACAAAACTCATGCATATATTTACATTTGTTATTTATAAACATATTGCCAACAACCTTATTTAAATTTATAGGAGAATGACGTGACAACGATTAAATAAGAATTAGTACAAAAATATCATTAATATACAACAAGAAATGAATATGTAAAAAACTGCTAAATTTGACTTCGTTTAAATGTAAATAATAAATTAACACTATGAAATTTTATAATGGTACAAATAAATTCTTTATTTATTATTGAGTGTGTACTGGAAGGCACGTGGCAAAACTTCTACGTACATACACCCCAGCTAGATACGATCACAATATTATTTTATATAAAAAATATATAATCCAATAATTTTTTGACTGTATTTACTATTTTGCTAATAGCTGGCGTATATTATGTGTATAAGCCATGAATCAAAAAAACCCATCATATATCTCATAGCATATGCACTGCTGCACTTCGCTTTTACAGATTTAATCTGATCATTCTGTTATATTTAAGCTCTAGCCTTTTGTTTTCTATTAGGTTATTTATATATAAGATAGAATATTTAATCATTCACCTCAATTCATTATTATTTTCATACAAACAATTAATTCCTTGTGATCTTTGCATATTTTTACCTATTAATTGGATTTTCATTTTAACTTCTATAAATAATCCTAATGTGTATGATGGTTCATTTCCTTTCTGCCATATTTCTGATTCGACCTTATCAATTATAAGATGCTATATTTTGTGTTCTTGTTATAACATATACTTTGCATATTATAAATATTTTGTTCCTTTATAATGATGTGTAATAATGAATTATTATATAAGTGTTGGTAGGGGTAATATTGATGTACCATAAATCAATAACGTTTCAAATATTACTTTAAATAAAACCATGATCCTTCCATAGAATGTACTTAACTTAATGTAAGTATGTGTCATTGAATATTAATAATGGATGTCTTGGAAGATCACATGGTAACATCTCCGTTGCCATGTGTATATTTGGTAACAACATCTGAATCGCAGGCTGAATTTAGTAAGATAATAACAGATTCTGGTAAAGCACGTACAATAAATGGTAGTGAAAGAATACATATTAAAGTAATACACTATGACGATTTAAAGGTTGCCAAAGACATTCATAAAGATTGGTTATACCTGGAACGTTATGAACCAACATGTATAATGTTTTGTAGAGATTGGAATAATTATGAGATAGATAACAATTTGAATAGTAATGTTAATCCAGTTCTTGATTCATCTGTAGTAAACGTTTTACCATCGAGAGATTTGGAACAAGATGAAGAGAAAGAAAGCAAGACTATAAAGGGTACATTAAAGCAATTAGAGACATTAGTAAGGGAGGATGTGGAAAACTGTATATCCAAGTATAGAGATTTTATGGTAAATACGACTAATAAATGTAAAATTTTGTTTTTGATATTGTTAGACGAAAACGTTAAGGATCCTAACAAAGTCGTATCTGGTTTGAAGACTTTGAACCCTAATGAAGTTGCAGCAGTATGTGTTACTTGTGGATTCAATGATATTTCAACGAAATTAGCAAAGGTAGAGCAGATTATGTATGAAATTAGTTTATCGTATTATGAAAAGAAGATAAAAAGGATATCTAAAGCTACAAGTAGTTTGAAATATCATGTTCAAAGTAAAAATGATCATTTCGATGTTTTGAAGTTAGCTGCATTATATTTTAAACTGGGTTATTTTTCCGAATTTTTGTCTAACACTAAGGATTCTGCTAATAAATATAATCACGCTTGGAACTTGATCAAACAGATGAAATTTGACACATATACTGCTGATAAAATCGCATTAGCTTTATTTACTTCACTGAGGATTATAAATGGATATTTTTCATCCAATAATATAATGAACGCTCTTACCTTTTCATTGGAGGTAATAAACTTTATTGATATAATCTACAATACACATATAGATTTGTATTATAAATTTGCTTATAATATTTGTTTTAATGTAGCGGATAAACTTGAATATCTCGGCAAAAATGATTCTAAGAATCAAATAACATTGATACAACAGGCATCTCATTATTTTAAATGGGCTATTAAGTTTATAATTTATTATAGGGAATTGTATAAGTATACTAATGTTAAGAATTTCGGTAATATATTATTTTATGAGGATGAAGATTTTAAACGATATTATGTAGGTTATGTTAAACGTGTCGAGGATGAGGTATTAATTGGGAATAAGGATGCTACAGAACCTTTAATTAAAGTTACAACTGAGTCAAGCTGTAATGAAGAGGGTAATACTACTTCTGAAATTGCAAATATAGAGGAATCACCAATCATTGATTCAACACAGTCACCATTATCTAACGAAAGCAATGATGATTGCTTTGAAGAAGCTTCTGAATCATCGATAAAGATTACAGAATTGAAAATGATGGATATTACACATTCTATGATTAAACGCTTATTGAATTGTTTGAGCCGTTATAGTTGGAATAATAGTATGGTTGAATGTTATGTACTACTTGGTGATTCATATTATATATCTAGGGATTATAAACATGCGTTACATATATATATTGCCATTTGTAATAGTATAGTATATTCAGTACAATTGGAAATTGTTGATGAGGATGTAGAGATTGATCAATTGAGGTTTATTAATATATGTCTATTTGGCGAGATGAAGAATAATAAGAATTGGTTGTATATATTTCGTAGATTATTATCAAGGATTATAATATTATTATGTAATATAATGAATAATTTGCCTAAGCCACCAAAGATTATTTATGATTGTGCGGATTTAACATTTGAATTAAAAAATGATGTAGATGAATCTGACTCTTTATTTCCATCGAGTTATAAAATGATATTAATAAAGGGTTTATTGACTTTGATATCGTTATTATCATATGAAGAGTTGTTTTATGAATATATTTTGTCATTAAGTCTGTTGCCATGTATGTCTAATTTAAAGAGCTTTATAATATTGAATAAAAATCATACGAGTCAATATATAACATCCTGTTATAATAAAAAAGATGATGAATTGAATATGTATGTTGATATTTTATTGAATTTTAATTTGGATTTACCATTTGATATTGAAGTATGTGAAGGGTTTATTAATACTTCCATTGGTATTTCATCATTTTACACAAGAAACTGTACCTACGATGACAAGAATTATGTAATGTATACAACGAATGAGGAGGCTTTAGCTAAGACTGTGAAGATACCAAAGGATGTGAATATTTTATTGCTGTTAACCTTAACATCAAATTTTAAGTTTACAAGTAAACATTTTAGAGTAATAAGTGTATGTTTGAAATGGCAATTGAATAATATTACTGTATATTGTATATTACCATCATTAATGCTTTATCATTATGAGAGCAAATACAGTATTGAAGGTAAGATTGTTTTAACTGAAAATGTATTATCGTTGGGTTTTATTAGTAGCTCTACTATAGAGGATGATATGATGTACAACTATGATAAGAGATTGGAATTTGATGATCGTATAATGTTGTTAATGTATAAGGCACTGGAGATGACATTAGATGAATATAATCTGACAAATGACAATATAAAGTTGTTTAAGATTATTAATAACCTAAATGTTAAAGTATATACAGATGATATAATCTGTAATGTATTGACACCAATTATATTTGTCATAACTTGTAATGATGAGCTGTTGGCACAATTTTACTCTGATTTTGATGTCATTATAGATGTGATTAATAGCAATAATGACTTGTATATACTGTCATATGAAAAGCAATTAATCAATTGTAATAAAATTATCTTCAACTTTGAAGAATCCATTCTATATAACGACAATATAAAACTAGATATTAAGTTAAGCACTGATGATACTAATACTACAACACCACTGCTATATAAATTCGATGAGATACCTTCGTGGTACAATGAATTACTCAGGGATGTATCCGAAGATTATAACTCGGTCTACCTCATTTTTGGACTACTCAAGGTCTACAAACCCGGAATCAACGACGATAAATTCAATATTTACTGCAAATTGAAAGAAAATACGAGGAATATGATACATAATGTTGAAGACGTTCGTCCTTCATCTTTTGAAATAACACCCTCATCATCTGACTACCATCATACACACTCTTTGGATGGAATTCGTCCTTCATCATATTCTGTGGATAAAATGTTGGTATCTACAAAGTTTATAGAATCCTACGCACATGAACAAATGAGTGTCTACCTGAGGTTTGTTGGAAATTTTCAAGCTTTATCTTATCCTTTAGCATCGAAGATGTCTATAACAATACAATCGGTAACAAATTTCAATTCCTCTCCATAAAGTGCTACAATAATACACCAATAAAGTATAAAATAACAGAAGCCAATATATTTAACGACAATAATGTCATCGCAGGTTTGTTGAAGTGACGCTCATATGCTCACCATTATATCACATCTTCACCATCATCATTTATCCGCAGATGAAAAGTCGTTATTGGGGTTTGTAACCAGCATGGGTGGATATGAGCATGTAAATTTCATGTATAAGCTACAACCCAATACCAAAAAGGTATTTTGCTAGATGACGCTCTACCTGAAGTCCAATTCTATCTTCTATACTTCCTATCTCCCATTGCATGGACCTCTATTTGAAGAGATCTATTCAATGGGATAGAAGGATGTAGACATATCTGTGAAAACATTTCAGACTCATATATTTTCTTACTCTTATTTATCTTTAGATTATTGGAATGTGTAGTGTAAAATTTGTACAATCGATTGATAAAGCATTTACTTATCCATTTAATTACATGACTGATTTCATTAAATCGATTGTTAATGTTAGTTTTCATAATATTTACCCTCAATTTCCTCTAGGGTTACATAGATGTCGTGGATGAGTCTGGTGATATATATATTGACATCAAGCATGATAGTATAGTAAAATTGAATGAGGAATTTGAATTTAATGTAACTTTATACAATAATACTGAACATAAACAGGTTGGTTGAAGTTGAAAACATGGCATTTTACACATGAACTCCCTCCCTCAGGAATGTAATGTTTGTCTGGACAAAGTGGATGGACTAGTGTTGTCTGAGCCGAACTCATTGGATGTATTAATGATGCCAAAGTCGTCAGACATGTTGCGATGGACTATAAAGTCTGAGAGGTAAATAATGTATTAGATAACAAAAATGGCAGTAATCTCATATAGGTGTGGATATTGTGATATACCGAGGGTGAATGTCGCTAAAAAAAACAACTTGCATCCTAGCGATGCCATAATTAGATCGCATCCCACTCGTGTATGCGTTACAGATCGCTAGTAATACTAATATAATTATAAATTTAACTAATCTTGTATGATATATATAGCACTTATTGATGAAAACATCGTGCACAGAGTGCAAACAGCGGTATGTGCAATATGATTGTGTAGTTATTAAATATTATAGGTTGATTTGTAAATAACAATAGGGATTTAATAGGAAATTAACATTTAAGATGGTATTTTTTTCGAAAAAGAATGGAATATATAGTTCCAAATTGGCGTTACATTGTTATGGTGTGGCCTTACAAGCTATGATAGGTATGAAGATGATATTATGCTCCCCAAATTCAACTGATTTCTCTTTATTGTTTAATGTGCGTTCATTAGATGGATTATCTAAATTAGGTTTCGATTTATTACAATATGGTGGCGTAATACATTTGTTGTTATCAGTGGTCACATTTGCCGGTGTATTATTTACACATTTTGTTGCTAGTGTATTCAAATGGCCTATGATAATAATAACTATGGTCCAGGGTTCGTATTGCAGTAGTACGGCAATGGCATGTGCATATTTCTTGCAACGTGGTTATACGAATGTAAACTCGATGGTCAGTTATTTGAGTACCAGTATATCAGTCCTAGGTTTCGACTTTGCAAATGAGAGTATATTAGTAGATAACAGAGAGGATGTATTTGTACTTGGTTTAATGGCTATAATGGCGTCATCATTATACAGCAGAGCTGGTGTAATTAAGGGTGACGAATCAGCACCAGAGGCAATGGTTGTAGCACCAAGTTTAACTCTAGGTTTAGCCATTTCATTCTGTCTTTGGGGACCATGCAGAGATTATAGGATATTGGTCTTGGGTATATTTTGGTTTTTAATATGTCTAGCTGGTGAGGTTATATCAAGCGTATCAAGTTTTAGTTGTTTTAGATTTGTAAATGTAGCAATGGTCTTGGTTTATTTGCTTATGGTACTATTTTCTGTCATTACAATAGTACATTGTAGTAGTATTTATACTAATGGTAGACTAGATCATTCATCATATGTAGCCATAGTCAGAGGACAAGTTGGCGAATTCATTGCCAGAAATGGAGTTGATGATTATTTGAATAGATATGTCGATACAGATTCTGTTATGAGTTATATAAAAACATTATCAACAGAACACACTGACGAACAAATCAATTTCTTCATGGGCAATGGTGATTTCTTAGTCGTTGTTATATTATTGTCCACTTTCAACCTGTACTTTAGCATCACAGCAACTTTATTCACATTATTCCACTTTTTAGCCAAAGCTGCGGATAGTACACCATCTACCAATGAAGAATCTAAAGGTGTATGCATTGTGGTCGACCGTAAGTGAGGCGACGGCAATAGAACACTTGATTCCTAGGGTATAACATCTACATCCCATACTTTTCGCTTTATTCTACTCCATTCCTTTATCTCTATCTTAAATAATCATCTTCATGGTGAGGAATCCTCATTTCATTCCGCGATTTAAAACCCAATTTTTTCATCACGATAAAAATGTAGCTTGAATTATTTACTTTTTTATATACATTTTTATATATATACTTTAATTTATAATGTCGACCGATGGTGATTCATCCGATTGTATATTTACATTTGGTAAACACAAGGGTCGTACATTTATAGATGTGTACAATAACGATTTGAATTACGTCAATTGGATTAAATCATTGGAAGAACCAACCGGAAAATTATTAGAATTTTGTAATTTTATTAAAAATCATGAAATGTGTAGGAAGGCTACCGATTTACATCCGCAAGGAAGGCCATTGGGTAAAGATGACCAATATATTCAACAACCGCCGGAAAAACGACAACATACACTACCATACAGCAAAGTCACTTCTATTCACACAAACAAGGTACCTCTAGTAACCTCGCACGATCCAATATACAATGGATCGATCAATGGCGCGACACATTTGTCAGAAGTTCACGATGGAACTTCTGTTAATGGATTTATGAAAGATGGAGATAAACAACTTCGTATTGAGGTGAAGAATGGTCTAATGACAATAAGGAATAATAATGATGTCCTTCCACCTTCTAGTGATTTTCCACCTCCAATGGAATATGATTTGGAGGACTTGAAGCGGATAGAAATGCATACGCCAGTGCGTACAAGGATAACAGGTTACGATAGTAATGTATCTAGTAGAAAATCGAATGATATAATGGATGTGAATAATAAGCGTCCTAATTTATTGATAAATATACCATCGAATGATGGTAATGTAATAAATTCACGTAAGAGTGAATTGGAATCACCATGTATGATAGTAAATAAGGAGGAGGAGGAAAATAAGAGGATAGAATTGGATGGTATATTAGCATTGGTAATATATTCTGAGAATGAATTTTATTTAGAATATTGTAAGACGGTGAAGAATACTTTTAGTAGATGGACATGTTATATACCTTTGCAGGTATATGAATATTTAAATGGGTTAGGATTTGAGTCGAATAGTAGATTATTAGGTAGAGAACGTTGTATAACATATAAATCGGATGATTATAAGCTGATATTAAAGAATTTATATAAATTTGTACAAGATAGACATATGTTAGAGCCGATACCGAATTTTATATTACGTACATTTCCAGAATTTAATAAATTTTCTAAAGAATATGAAATGCCATCAAGGACTGCACAATCAATTTATGGTTTACAGACACCATTTGGTAAAAGTAATGTTAAAGATTTTAGTAATTATATTGGTGAAGAATTATATAGAGAATTGAAACCATTTCAATACGAGGGTATACAATTTGGTATTATGAAGAATGGACGTGTATTAATTGGTGATGAAATGGGTTTAGGTAAAACATTACAAGCATTAGGTATATCAGCATTTTATTCAATAGATTGGCCATTATTAATAGTATGTCCATCATCATTAAGATTTCAATGGCGTGATCAATGTAAAAGATGGTTACCACATTTAATTATACATGATGATGATATATGTGTTATTAAGACTGGTAAACATAAAATACAAGATAATGTTAAAATTGTTATAATATCTTATGATTTACTATCAAAAAATGAACATTTCCAAGATGATTATAAAATTATTATATGTGATGAATCACATTATCTAAAGAATAGAACTGCTAAAAGGACTAAAACTATTGTACCATTATTAAAGAATGCTAAGAGAGTAATTCTACTTTCTGGTACACCAGCATTGAATATACCATCAGAATTATATGAACAATTATCATGTTTAATGCCATGTTTCTCATCTAATGCTGTTTTTGTTGAACGTTATTGTGAAAAAAGAATGAATTGGTATACAAAAAAAATGGAATATGTTGGATCAAAACACACACATGAATTACATTTATTCCTTGTACGTACTGTTATGATTAGAAGGCTAAAGGATAATGTATTGCATGAATTACCACCAAAAATACGAACAAAAATACCTATTGAATTACCACCTGCATTCATTAAATCATATAAAAATTCAATTGAATTGAGGGAAAAAATTACAAATTCTAAAGATTTCGAAGAAGATTTCAAAAGCTTCCAAGAAATCTTCAAGTTGACTGGTGAAGCCAAATGTAAAGGAATCTGCGATTATATCCTCTATCTATTAGGAAATAATATTAAATTCCTAGTATTCGCACATCATCGATTTGTTATGGATGCTATTGAAGTTATTTTAAAAGATAAAAAAGTAAATTATATTAGAATCGATGGATCAACACCACAAGATAAACGAGAAAAATTCGTCAAGAGATTTCAAGAAAAAGAAGAATGTACCGTTGCTATACTCTCACTCACTGCATGTGGCACCGGACTTAATCTAACAGCATCTTCAACCGTAGTATTCGCCGAATTATTCTGGGTACCAGGACAAATGATACAAGCCGAAGATCGAGCACATCGTCTAGGCACTAAACACACCGTCATCAATATTCACTACCTTATAGCAGAAAATTCTGTAGAAGAAACTGTATGGAAAGTAATCAATCGGAAATGGGAAACCATCACTTCCACACTCAATGGAGAAACCTCCAATCTCGCACTCAAGGAAAAAATCAATAAAAACCAAAATGTCACCAAAATATTCCTCAATAAAGATACACACGATAATAGCAATATTGCAACACAAGTACATTGATCAAATAAAGTACTATATCAAGCTTTTGTTCATCCAAGATACTTCTATCCTTCCAACAAATGTGGAATCATACAACTCTCCACTTTAGATCCATCCTTCTTCCACCTGAGGTCTAATCCAACTCTTCTCCACTCGCCGTGGTGGCTTCCTCTATTTATCTATCTCTAAAGAGTAGAGCCACTCCCGGAGATCGTGGTAAGGGAAGATATGATTGGATATAGGGTTGAATGAGCAATGATTGTTAGATTGTTCACTTAGAGGTGGATGGGTATATTATGGCAATGTATAATATTTTAATTTAAGTAAAATTAAATTTACATGGTATTAATTTTTAATTCTCGGATTGTTTCCCGAAGTCGGGATAATGCTCGTCATCGACTATAGGCCCATCAGTGTTTTCGATGATCTTCTTATAGGTTGGTATGCGTTCGTAGATGAATTTGGGTGGTAGTATGTCGAGTACATTATCGATATTAACATCATCAATATTAATATTTAAACGTTTAAGCATCATTTGAAATCTACGATTACCTTTCAATAATCTCAATTTGATATTTAAATCCTTCAATTTATCATCTTGTGTCATTTCAACAACATTCGGTACATGTTTATCAATGCCCTCGGGATAATATGTATACTTTTTATTATTTAGAACCTTTGGTTTCGGTCTCAATAAATTTACATACCTCTCCATATTAGGATCATCACGTCCAACAATCCTACATAAATTTATATAATTCACACGTGAAATTACCTATCAATCTCCTCAAGCTCCTTCGCGGTCAAACATTTCTTTGCCATTCTAACCAACTTCTTATAACCCCTATCCTTATGTCTAAAGAACTTCCTCAAATCATATCCAGATGAATCTTCCATCAAAAATTCTTCATCAAAGGAAGTATTATAATTGAGTTGTCCATCGTTATGTGCATCTCCTTTACCATTAAATTGATCTTCTCTACTCGAGGTCATCCACTCGCCGTGGTGGCTTCCCTTAATTATCTCCCCCTCCGCTTCCCCGAGATCAGCTGCGGGTACCACTTGAGGTCCAATCACTAGACTTCTGCCACGATCTCTGGGAGTGGCTTTACTCTTTAGAGATAGGTAATTGGAAGAGCTCTCTGCAAGAGAATGCGAGGTGGATTGGACATCAAGTGGAGAGCTCTCTGCAAGAGGATGCGAGGTTGTAATCTTCGAGGTATCTTTTTTATTATTGGCTTCGATTAAATTCTTGTATTCATTTGGTTCGAATTTAGTGTATAGGTATGAGCCAGTGACATTATCAACGTATTTTTTTATCCTGTTATAATTTGGTAAATATTGCCTGCGTATATTTTTAATTTTATCATTTTCATCGATATTTTCATTATTTTCCCCATTTTCATCGATGTCCCCACATGATGTCATTGACTTTACTTCATTTAATATTTCTGACATGTTTATTATATCAACAGATGAGTTTCCAACTTCATCATCAACACTGATATTTTCCCCTTTTAAGTTGAAATTCAATAAATCGTCTTTTATACCCTCAACATCTCTACAAAATTTCTTGCAAATTTTATACATCTTCTCCTTATCAATCGGTTTCCCTACAGCACCATTAATTGAAGGATTTTTACCCGACATTGAATGCCCAACATTAGACGTTTGTTGTTCATTGCCCGGTCGTCGTCTCCCGTCACCAATAATTGTTGGTGATGTGAACCCATTGTCATTGAATTCCATAGCCTTTAATACATGTAGTGGTATTGTACTGTAATTATAATAATAAAATTGAAAGATAAACATACGGTATCTCCTCATCTACTTGACTAGACTTCTTGTGCTGCAGAAGGTTCTCACCCGAGGTATTTCCACCGGGTGTTCCACCTGAGGTTGTCCTGCCGTCAGCTTTTTTATTTACTTCTCCCTCCGCTTCCCTGAGATCAGCTGCGGGTTCCACTCGAGGTCCAATCACTATACTTCCACCACGATCTCTGGGAGTGGCATTACTCTTTAGAGATAGGTAATTGGAAGAGGCCTCCACGGCGAGTGGAACAGTGGTTGTAACCTCAGGTGGAGAGCTTAGGGCAGGATTGACATCTAGTGAAGAGACCCTAAGTTCAGTGGAAAGTCCTTTAATATTCGACGACTCACTCACAATATTCTCTGAGTTAGATAATGAATTGATCGGTTTATTGACTGGATCATCTTCGTCTAAACCTGCTACCATTTTCTTGTGGTGATATATAGATCTTGGTCCGAATGTGCTAACATCCTCACCAAATAATGCAGAAGCACCTTTAGCATCATCTTCATCTGTTCCGATGATTTTGTTGGAGTATTCAAATGGGTTAAAATGACGTGTTTCCCTAATCATATGAGCCAACTCTACAACTTCAGGGTCTTTATCCTCTTCAAATCTTTTAATCATTGAATCAACATATTCAGAATGTTCTTTGGATGTTGTGTCAATTTCTGGTGTAGAATACAAATCTGTTACATTTTTTATAGCTGACGTAGTATATTTTTTCTTATTCTCAGATAAGTTACTAGGAGGTGGATTGAATGCCTCCCATAATGCATTGACAAGATTATGACGATTGTCTATAGTATTCTCTCTTGTATCCTCAGATAATGATTTATAATTTACAGTTTCACCTTGAATATCCCTTAATGCTGATGTCATTTCATCTGTCACAATGTTGAAATATTCATTCGTTTTATTCTCATTGAAAGGTGTATATATGTTATCATCCCATACACCACTAACGCCATATTTATATATCGACCTCTCATTCGGTTTAGGTTCTATGGCTGTATCAGCCAAATCACCAATCTCAAATGCCAACCTATATTAATGAAATGGTATATTAAAGATAAAAACATACTTATTGAACTTATGTTTCTCCCTATTCAATTCTTGTTTAGTCATTTTGTCAGGATTCTTAAATAAACTTGCTTGCTGTTCTTTCAACTCCTTCTGACGCTGAAGATTCTCCAAATATAATAAATGCTCAACCGTTGAATTACGAAAACCACCAACCTCCTTTAAATACTCATCATAACCACCCAATAATTTCATTTGCTCAATCTCACGAACACGAAGTTCTTTCATCATATCACGCTTATAATCTCCCAAATATGCGGCTTGTTTTTCCAATGTCTCCTCACCTGTCATTACACGATTGTCTAAATCCTCACTCAATGAATTTTCAGATAATCGAATCCTATATTATAATTATGTACCCAGTGAATGAAATAGCAAATCGTCATAAAGTAAACTTCCTTCCAGTAGATGTGGAGCCTATCTGCAAGACAAAGGAAGTATCGAGGGAACGTCAATGGATGACGACTGCTCAAAGCTAGTTTATGGTATATATTGGATATTTACCTATTTCGGATTAGATCAATGGATTTAATATATAATCTGGGTATAGTCGCACCCACATAAATCGGTTGTCTTTTGATTCCAGTGATGTGTTTGGGTAGTTTGCGATCGCGTACGTGTAAAAATGCATCGACACTGGCACCTATGTCTATATAAAAACCTAATGGGCATGCACGTTTGACCTTCCCAGAGACACATTCTTCAACCTATAGTGTATTGACAAAAATATAAAATTCTAGGTGATACCTTATACGAGTGTATTGGTCGGCGTAATCTCTCTTCATGATAATCAACTTCAAGTAATGACAACCTTAAACTTCTACCACGTGGTTCAATGTGTTTTACATAAACAGCTATATCTTCACCAGATTTTAAACTTAAATCTACACGATCTATCCAACCTTCACTCATATCACGCGCGTGTAATATACCATAACAAGTAGATCCAACGTCGATCAACGCATATGTAGGATATGCCACTGCAACTCTACCCACTATCTTCTCACCAATACTATAAAACTGAGGACTCAAACGCTTAGGATTCTTCGTTATACGCCACCTCTATATATATCAATGTAATTAAAGAATACAATGAAGGTTGTTGTACGGGTAGAGTCATCCAATTATATCCAATCCTCATTATCGCCACGATCTCTGGGAGTGGCTATACCGTTTACGGGGAGATAATCAGAAGAGCTGACGGCAGGAAAGACCTCAAGTGGAGAAGCCTCCACGGCGAGTGTAAAAGAAGATTGACTAAGTATACAACACTTAAATTACATGATATTTCCGTGATATACCTGTGTAAGATGAGCTGGTTTTCCATCTGGGAATAGTGGTTTTCTTAATAGTAAATCCATATCATGTTCTAGGATGGCTTTAACTAGCCTTTTACTTATGTATCTGTAAGGTTGATGTAGATATAAAAAGTAAACAAACTGAAGCTTTATATTACATTTGGGAGTGCTTTTGGTGGCCTCAAAACCTTTGACATCATTTTCCGGTTGTAAGAGATTGAACTTAATTTTTTTGAAAGTAGCTGTTTCTTTGACTGGTAAAGTGTTTAATTTATACTTGAATGATGATAAATGTGTATTGTTGTTTATGTAGAATGGTATTACAAATGTCATTAAATGGCAGAATATAATAGGAATTGATGTGTAAAGCAGCATTAAATCAAAGGTCGTTCAATTAAATGTATGACACCATTATGACATTTAAGATTCCATCGTAATACCTTGACGTTGTTGATTTCTATTGAATTGTTATTTATACTAATGAGTAATTTCTTATTATTTAAACTTGATAGATATTCTGGCGACTTTCTACTGGTGTTGTACAAGAGCCATGGCTGGGTATCCGATCCTATAATATCACGATATAGCCATTTATCCATTGTAAAATGTGTCTTTATAAAGTCAATGACGTCTATACCATTCGCATCATATGACTTCATACCATCATCGACCGGTATAAAACCCGTATATGGACCAGCAGTTGATAACTCATGCGATAAACCGTAACCTGAACGACATATTTAATGCGGATATAAGATTTTTTCAAAAATGAGGATTATATGCGTAAAAACGCCAAATTTCCACAGACATTAAATATATCACTTCACATACCTTTAACGGTCGTAGGATCCAAGAGCTTGGAGAATATTTTAGTGAATTTGTTATTATTACATAGCGATAATATAGTCCTTCTAGTATACCTATGCTCTGAAGACCAGTATACCTTGTGGTTAATCACTTCTGGATCCCTCGTCGGTCTCCCAATCTTCTTCAATCCACCAAATGAAGGTCGAAATAATCTGATTGAAGAAATGTTCATGCCATGAAGAACTATCTGCACATAATTAAAGTAGTATATTTAGTCTGTCTACCCATGGGGAGTGGAAGTACTAAAGCGTCGGATGTGTAGGTATAATTAGGGATGTAAGTGTAGAAAATTATTGAAATTTAGGTTTTTTAGAGAGAAAACAAAGTTTTAAATCAGTAAGCGCTCGATGTGATCCTTGGCTTCGACGATTTGTTGATTGAGTGGTGAGCCTTCTCTTGTGGTAATTGCACATGATATGACCGGCCTAGACACACCACATGCTCTCCCCAAAGCTATTTTGCTGCGTATGAATATATATGGAACATTCTGAATGTTTAAGATGAAAGGCAATGAAAATTTATAACGTACCTTATCCTCACATACAAGCGGCAGGTGTAGTATAATCTCCAACGGCTCAGCGTCAGCAGCCAATACCACTATCTCAGCCAAACCCCGATTCAATGCCTTTGTAGCTGTATGATGAATTGAATAATATAGAGAAAATTGAAGAGAATGGACGTCGTGAATGAGTAAAAGAAGTTCATGCTCTAGGCATAGAGAAGGTTCAGTATCTACTTGTGATAGATTCCTAAGGATACATCATTATCGTGTTTTATCATAGCACGTTTAGGAATCCAAAATTATCAACTCATATACGACATAGTAAAAGTCATTAATCATGACGTGGCTTCTACATACCTTCATTGGCACCTTTCTTGAGTTGCTTGTAGTTGCTGGCTTGCTGAATGAGGTCTAGAAGTATACCGTTCATCTCATCAGTAGCTAGAGGAAAAGCTTTGGAGAGATTATCATCATTGTTGGACATTTTTATACTGGGATATATACTCTATACGATATTATGATTGGTGGTAGAAGGACTGAAGCTTAATATCAGCATTCGACCCCCTCAATAGATCAGCCTTTAGCTGCCTCTAAATATAAGTTATATATATAATAAAAAGATTTATAATTAATATGTTAAATATGTTCTCCAATTGTCATCAATTCTCTATGATCTTTAGACTCTGGGGCCATACGTCACATCACGTCACGCAATGTTATCAATTATAGACATTGATGTCATTTTAAACTATATGTATCCATTAGATATAAAGGAATATTGTTATTAATTATAAATTCATTATATACACTATATAAGTTATAAATTTAAATTTATAATCAAATGCAGTTACCCAAATACATCGAACAGAATCCTAATCGCTTCCTGTTCACCTCTGAATCTGTCAATGAAGGTCATCCAGATAAAATCTGTGATCAAATTTCAGATGGTATTCTTGATGCATGTCTATTAAAGGTATTTTTCAATAATTTTAATTTTTCTATACATTTCATCTTCATTACTACAGGATCCAGAAAGTAAAGTCGCATGTGAAGCCTGTGCTACGAAAGATTTTATACTCATTTTTGGTGAAATTTCTACACTCGCCAATATTAATTATGAACAAGTCGCCAGAGATGTCATTAGGAATATTGGATACACATCCGATAAATATGGACTGGACGCGGATACCGTCGAAATCGCCATCAAAATTAACCAACAAGCACCAGAAATCGCTAACGCTGTACATATTGGTAAAAATGTCGACGAAATTGGAGCCGGTATGTTAATATCCAAACATAAAGGAATAACACAATCGAGCTATCATGCACCTTATCATTCTCTTGTGGAGGACCCTTCACCTGAGGTTACAACCTTATATTCCACTAGGCATAGTAACTCATCAATTGAGGTCAATCATGCCGTCAGCTCCTTCATTTACTTCCCCGTAAACGGTAATGCCACTCCCAGAGATCGTGGCGGTTAGAAGGTATGGATTGGACCTCAAGTGGAACCCGCAGCTGATCTCTGGGAAGCGGAGGGAGAAGTAAATAAAAGAGGCGCCACGCCCAGTGGAAAGAAACTACATCAGGTTGTGTCGAGTGAAAATAAATGGCTCTGAGTGTAAGATTTGCTGATAGATTATGATTTATTCATTGTTTTTTCTTGATTGTATATGTATTCTTATAGGTGATCAGGGTATAATGTTTGGTTATGCTACTAATGAGACACCGGAATTTATGCCATTATCGCATATATTGGCTACAAAATTGGGTGAGCGTTTAGCTAAAGTTCGGAAATCTAATATAATTCCTTATTTATGTCCGGATGGTAAGACTCAGATAACTGTGGAATATTCTAGGACACCGGATGGTAATTTAGAGCCTAAAAGAGTTCATACTATAGTTATATCTACACAACATGAAGAAAATGTGAGTATTAATTAATAATATATCCCTCATTTTTATATATTTTAGATTAATATTGATCAATTAAAATCGGATTTGATGGAACATGTTATTAAAAAGGTTATACCACATGATTTTTTAGATGATAATACAGATTATTTATTAAATCCATCAGGTTCATTTGTTAATGGTGGACCAGGTTCAGATGCTGGTTTAACTGGACGTAAAATTGTAGTTGATACATATGGTGGTTGGGGTGCTCATGGTGGTGGATCGTTTTCTGGTAAAGATTGTACAAAAGTTGATAGATCTGGTGCATATTATGCAAGATGGGTAGCAAAATCATTAGTATATAATGGTTTTTGTAAAAGAGTATTAGTACAAATATCATATTCTATTGGTATTGTAGAACCATTATCATTACATATAAATTGTTATGGTACATGTGCTAATGGTTATACAGAAAAAGATCTTGAACGTATTGTTGTCAGAAATTTTGATTTTAGAGTAGGTTATATTATCGAACAATTACAACTTAAAAGACCAATCTTTAAAAAAACCTCAGTATATGGACACTTTGGTAAAAATGATCCCGACTTTTTATGGGAAATTCCTAAAGATCTTTCTCATGAAAAAAATAATCATATCCAACTATGTAATCATGTCAAACATTAATTATTAAAACTCTTCTTCCACTCGAAGTTACCTCTACCAACGGTCTAACATCTATTCGTCCTGCAGACAGCTCTTCCAATTACCTATCTCTAAAGAGTAATGCCACTCCCGGAGATCGTGGCAATGATGGAGGTGATGAGGAAAAACAGCAAATATCAACCCGGAAGAACGTAGATGTTCAACCCGTAAGAACAGGAAATCTACCCGGAGGAACAAAAGATGTCAACCCGGAAGAACAGACATTGAACGTAGTTAATGGACCTCAAGTAGATGTGGAGAACCCGGAGCTGATCTCAGGGAAGCGAAGGGGGAAGTAAATTGAGAAGGCCTCCACGGCGAGTGGAACGACCTCATGTGGAACCCGTAGCTGATCTCAGGGAAGCGGAGGGGGATGTAAATAGAAAAGCTGTCTGCAAGACGACCTTGAGTGGTACGGCGAGTGGAAAGTACAGTAGGATTGTAACCTCAGGCGGAGAAGCTGGCGGCCTGAATATAATTTTAGATGTAGATATCAGGGCAATGTGAAAGAGAGTATGATTGAGTTCTGTTTAGTGGAAGACTGGATGTGATGCTTTATAATTTTATTGGAACTGAAAACAAGATTTAATGTTTGATACATGTTATAGATGTTGGATATATTTATTATATTTATTAATTGATTGTTAAAAAGATTGTTGTTCTGGTTTATATTTTTTAATTGTTTGATCATTGTATTGTTGTTATGGGTATAACTCTCGTTATATACCTCATTACAATTTTATATTTTAAAATAATTATAACTAGTAAATTAATCTTTAATAATTTAATTTATAAATGTATATTATAATAATTTTATATTTGTTATTTATTGATGTTATTAGTTTCAAGTGTTTATGCACTGATGTATCCTATTTGAAATCAAATTTTTATATAGGAAGAAATAAATATTATAATGATCCATTAGGTTTTATAAAATCTGATTATTATAGATTTAATAATAAAAATAAAGTTTATGATAATATAAATTATTTTTTTAATAAATTTGATGAATTAAATGATGATGTTATAAAAAATGAAGTTTATAATACTATTGGATGGGAATATATTAAGAAGTCTTTAAATTCATTAATAAATAATGATGATAATGAAGATACTTGTGACATTAATAAATATTTTAGTTTTAAAACTATACTTAATAAATATGAAATTTATAATCAAGTATTAAATATAGTTAATTATAGTAAAAATGGTAATGATGATAAATTGAAATTATTTGGTATACCAATTGCTATAAAAGATAATATGGCATTAAAAGGTATTAAATTTACTGATGGTATGTTAATTATATTTATACATCAAGCATCTTACTTCTAGGTAATGATTTTATTAATGATTTTAAATCAACTTATACATGTACGGCTGTTGATATTCTAATAAAATCCGGTGCTATTATCATTGGTAAAACTAATTTAGATGAATTTGGTGTAGGTGCTGAAACTTTACATACTATAAATCCAAATTGTATCGGAAAAGCAACTGGTGGTTCATCCGGTGGATCAGCAAATGCTGTAGCCGGTAATATTGTTATTGCAGCACTAGCCACTGATACAGGTGGATCAGGAAGATTACCAACAGCCTATTGTGGATGCGTAGGTTATAGACCATCCTATGGACTCGTTAGTAGATATGGAATGAGCGAATTGTCAGCTAATTTCGATTGTATCAGTATTGCCGCATCAAATATAAACAATGCAAAACTCATACTCAAACAAGTCGCACAATTCGATCCCAAAGATATGTACAGTATCAAATCTACACATGTCATACAAGAACTCAATAATAACTGTAAGTCAATAACAAACATAATAACATGATGGTTGTCTACCTGAAGTCCAATCCTACCATCCATTCCACTCGCCGTTCCATCTGAGGTTACATCCACCTTCCTTCGTCTTGCAGACAGCTTTCTCTATTTACTTCCCCCTCCGCTTCCCGGAGATCAGCTACGGGTTCTCCACCTGAGGTCCAGTAGTACTCTTCATTCCACTCGCCGTGGTGGCCTCTCTATTTACCTCACCTCGACTCCCATGGATCGTCTCGGATTCTTCGCCACGATCTCCGGGAGTGGCTTTACTCTTTAGAGATAGGTAATTGGAAGAGACCTCCACGGCGAGTGGAAGACAAGGTTGTAACTTCAGGTGGAGTTGGATGGAAGAGAGGTTGGACTTATTGTAGGTGTAACTTCAAGAGAAGAGAGTATGATTTATTTATTCTTTACTTTCATTACTTTAGTTGTGCCATCTATTGAGAATATTAGGGTTGGTATTTTTGATAAGGATAAGTTACTTGAATCACGTCTCATTGACGAATACATTTATAACGAGTTGAATTATGTCGAGGAGTTATTAAAGAGATTGGGCATTGAAACACATATAGTTGAATATATCAACCTCGATGATGACGCTAAAGTATACCATACATTTGTAGCTACACAAATCGTCTCGAATATACAACGATTTAAAAATAAAATTTACACCAATAGCAATGCTCAACTCGAAGATATCATCAAACCCAAAACATTACACAGATACAAAATGGGTACGTTTATACAATAATACATCTATATCCAACCATCTCTACCAAATACCAATCCACCTCCCTAGTCCTGCAGACAGCTCTTCTCCACATGAGGTCCATCCTGCCGTCAGCTCTTCTAATTACCTATCTCTAAAGAGTATAGCCACTCCCAGAGATCGTGGCAATGAAGAAGGTAGTGATGTAACCTCAAGTAGAAAATCCGTAGCTGATCTCAGGGAAGCGGAGGGGAAGTAAATAGAGAAGCTCCATGCAATGGAAAAGATGAACCTCAGGTGGAGGAGCTGTCTGCAAGACGAAGAGAGTTGGATTGGACCTAGGTGTAAGATCTGCTAGTAGACTATGATTCATAATATTATCATAGGTATGGATGCGATACGTGAAATTGATTATGAAAAGTTGTTATCTGATGAGCTCGTTCTATTGAAGAATTGGATAGAACGAAATGGTATATTTACGCGCTTGGATTATGTGATCATGCCAGTATCGGCTATAGAGACTCCACCAAAAAGTTACAAGAGCAGTACATTATCAGAGGTAATGTGATTTATAGTCTATATGATACATGAATATACAGGGTGAACGTTTTACTACTGTATCAGCTATGTTAGGCTTGTGTTCGATATCTATACCATTAAAGAATAAGAATAAGACTTCAGCTATACAAATTATGGGTGCATATATGCAAGATTCGAAATTATTAGAATTTTCTTCAATATTGGAGAAGGTATTATAAATTGGTGTCGATTTATGTGGTAGTGCCATGATGACCGCAAAATTTTTAAAAATTCCATAGAAAATAATAAAGAAGACAATGTTATAAATTTAAAATTATAATTTTTTCCAATAAAAATTTATATTTAATTTAATTTTATTCCCAAATAGATTAAGAGATGTTCAGTCATGTTTTACCTCTGTAACCCTCATGCGGTTAATTTAAATTATTAATTTATGGTTATAGAATGATGAATAATGATAAATTCGAATGTAATATCTGTTTTGATGATGTTAAAGAGCCCGTTGTTACTGTATGCGGTCATTTGTTCTGTTGGAATTGTATACTCACATGGATGAATCGCGATAATTACCAATGCCCAGTTTGTCAAGCTGCAATTACTAGAGATAACGTCATACCATTATATGGTCACGGACGAGAAAATACAGATCCAAGGTAAGGTGATCTCATCTACTAATTCATCTCCCGCATTAGGAATAAACCCACTGAACCTAGACCCAAGCCTAAAAGGCCAACAACCTCTACACCATTTAGTCGTCAATCCAATGTAAGTTGAAGTGTCAACCTACTTTTATCCATTGGCTATGATATGCCCACCAAATCATCTTCAATGGATGATTGTATGATATTTATATTAAATATTCAGCTTTTTGGTGGTTATAGTAATAGAATATCAATATCGATCGGAACATTCCCATTCTCACTAATGCTACCCATGGGATTCAATGCCGGATCAATCGGACTACTCAACATGTTCACCAGCCAAGCCGATACATCTCAAATGACAGATGGTACGTTTACTAACATTTCTACTCTAACAGTTGTCTTCCGCCTGAGGTCAGTCCTGCCGTCAGCTCTTCTATTTACCTCCCCCTCCGCTTCCCTGAGATCAGCTACGGGTTCTCCACCTGAGGTCCAGTAACTATTTTCATTGCCGCCACGATCTCCGGGAGTGGCTCTATTCTTTAGAGATAGGTAAATAGAAGAGCTGTCTGCAAGACGAAGACAAGGTTGTAACCTCGAGTGGAACGGCGAGTGATAGGACACCTAAGTGGAATTGGATAGGAAAGGGTGTATTATATGGATCTCATTAGATAAAATTTCATGATACATTTATAGAGCAGAGAAGGCTTCATACTAATTCGATGTTTTTGATGTTTACGGGGATATTGATAATAACGTATATATTGTTTTGTATGTAAATTAGGGCATAAATCAACTCACATAAATCGGTACACTATAATTTAATAACTTGTCAGTGTGTATGCGTTAATATAAATTTAAAATGGCTAATGATATTGCAAGTTTAGAAAAATTATTTCCATCATATTCTGTATGTTATTTCTAATTTATTAATAAATTTTCCAGGGTGGTAAGGAATATGTCCAGACAAGTATAATCAATGAACTTGTTAGAGAATTGGTATAATCATTAGACAAACTATAAATTTCATAGTCTTTTTAGGGTTATGCTCCATCAATTAAAGAATTGAATGAGTTTAAAAAGAAATTGAATGGTCAATGTGACTTGCAAACACTAAAAGAATTCCTATCGACGATACAACATCCTGAAGATACACATCATAATTTATTAGAGTTGTTTAAATTCTATGATCAAAATGTATATTTTTACACTACCATATATGAAATATTTAATTACTTTCATAGAATACTGGTAAAATCAATAAAAAATTACTAGAAAGATTACTAACAAATGTTGGTGAAGTCTTAAATGAAGATGAACTCAAAAAATTCTTCGAGTAAATTTACATTTTTAATTCAAAAAAAACAATTTTATAAATTATTTTCAGAACTCTCTGTAATGATGCTGACGGTAACGATGAGATACCATATGAACCACTTGTTGATAAGTATGTCTTACACATTTTACACATTATTTATTTTTATATAGGCTACTACTAAAATGAGTCTTAATTCAATAATCTTTCAATATTCTTTTGTCTTTTTGGTAGTTTTCTACGTTTACTTCCAGGTATAGGTTCATCTTCATCGTCATCATCGTCGTCATCTTCATCCTCTTCTTTTTTGGTAGCAGGGGGATCTTCTACCTTCACACCTTTCCCTTTAGCCAGTTTATCTTCCTCTGGTACGAGGTTCTTCAGTCTCTCTGCTTCCTTCTCATCCTCTTGCTGTTTCAACTTTCTTAGTCTTTCAGCTTCTTGTTCTTTTTCTTGTTGCTTTTTAATTTGACTCTGTCTTTCAACCTCAGCATCTTCTTGTTGTTTTTGAAGTAGCCTCTGCCTTTCAGCCTCAGCATCTTCTTGTTGTTTTTGAAGTAGCCTCTGCCTTTCAGCCTCAGCATCTTCTTGTTGTTTTTGAAGTAGCCTCTGTTTTTCAGCTTCCTGTTCTTCCTGTAGTTTCTTGGCTGCTTTATCTCTCTCCAGTTGCTGCTGAGTTTCCTCCAATTTCTTATCTTTTTCAGCTTGTGCAGCTTGTGCTTGTTTATTACGTAATTCTTCAGCTGCTTTATCTTTGTCTATCTGATCTTGAGCTTCCTTTAATTTTTGAGCTTGTTTAGCCTCTTCGTCTTCCTGTAATTTCTTGGCCTTTCTGGCATCTTCATCCCTTTGTAGTTGTGCTGCTTGTTCATCTATTTTAGCTTGAGCTTTAATTGCAAGTTTTTTAAGGCCTTGAGCTCTTCTTTCAGCATCTTTTACTGCTTGATCTTCATCCTCTTTTTTATCTTTAGGAATTTTTTGATCTGGTACAGCCTTAACAATAGGGTCACCCTTGATTACGGCCTTTGCATTTACCCTTTGTTGAGGTATTTGATGCTCCTTCACACCATGTTTTATTTCAACTTTGGGTGGAGTAGCTACAGGTTCCCTTGCTGGTGTAATTACATTAATCCTCGCTACGGTTGGTTTTTGTAAAACCTCTTTAGGCTCTTTATCCTTTAAATTTTGTACTTGCACTATAGTTCTTTTAACTCCACCTATATGATATTGATGTTAATATAAATAAGCGGTGTAATGAAAGTTATAATATCCTCATTCATGCACTCTACTTTTTTTCATATAAAAATAAAATGATATTTCCATTATATTAATAAATGATTCAAATTATCATTTAATAATAAAATGGCTATAATAGGTATAAATTTTATGAAATATACCTTAGATAGCCTTTTCAGTTGTTTCAACTGGTTTACTCTCCTCCACCACTTTTTTGGATTTACCCTTACGTAGTGGTTTATATATAAGGGACTTATCAGCAGGCAACAAATACCCACCTGGATATACTCTTTCAGATTGAACAGATGAACCATCATGTGCTTTAACAATATTCGATGTCTCGTATATACACCATAATAACATTGCTATTAATAGTAAGCATTGAATATATACGATACGACCGGGCTTATCTATCCTAAGCTTCATATTTATATCATTTACAATTGTAATTTATCAATAAAATAATTACTTTACATTTATAAACATAGAAATTTTAATTTATACAACATCAATACAGTACAATGGTATCGATACTAATGTCATGTATCTATACATAAAGGACTATAAAAATACAGTTTATATATTAAAATAACAAATATTTATCAAATACCACCTGGTATTTATAATTTTATATCTATTAAATTGTATATTAGATTCTGATGGCATTTTACATTTCCTGTACACCAACCACAAAATTGCGGGGATTCAAGATACAAGTTACTAAAGTATCAATGAGAATAATACGAATGAAACTGTAATAAAATACAAACAAGGTGAAATAATGACAACTGTATAGATCATCTGACAAAGTGAGTGAATAAAAGATGGAAATGAGAATAACATATACATGTAAATATAAAGGTAATGTAAATTATAGTATAAAGTAAACTTTGTCTTATCACAACTCTCATTCACTTTTATTATACCCTCATAGATGTCTACTTGAGGTCCAATCCACCTGAGGTTACAACCTTATGTTCCACTCGCCGTGGTGGCCTTCTCTATTTAGTTGTCCCTTCGCTTCCCTGAGATCAGCTTCGGGTTCTCCACTTGAGGTCCAATACAACACATCCTTAGCACCATCTTCCATCATTCCCATGATGGATGATCCATCACTACCTTCGCCACGATCTCTGGGAGTGGCTATACTCTTTAGAGATAGGTAATTGGAAGAGGCCACCACGCCTAGTGGAACAGTGGTTGTAACCTCAAGTGGAGTCAACATCGTGTAAAATTCATTCATCTTTTTCTTCAGTTGATGTTCTTCTTTAGTTTCATGTAATATTTAAATTTACTAGTAATCTTTTTTCCAAAAGTGTGAGTGTGTGAGTATGTGTGAAAAGTAAGGGTGTATGCAGTTGCAGACGATGGCTCTTTTGATGGCATAGTGTTGAACATGGAAGAATGATTTTGGTTGTAGATTATCATTTGATGGTATGGAATGGAATGATGTATTTGAGTTTACATTTCTATCGATGTGTACATCATGGAATCCGATATGATTATTGACTTTATCGATATCGAGTGTATTTATTACATCATTTAGATAATTAGTTTGTAGTTTATGTGGTTGTATATTTCCGTCATTATTGCTTGTATCTTTTTTGATTCCTTTAGCTTTGATTAATTTGGATTGTAGAAAGATCCAATTTTCGAATGAGATATATTCTTGTAGTATCCATCTGTATGCATCGCATTTTCCCCAGTCATGTATGAATTTAATATTATCATTTGTGGTAGAATGTAGTGAGATATTGAAGAGTTGTTTAAGTGTAATATTACTTTTAAGTAGTTTATCTGTATTAACATATCTTAATATTAATTTCATAGGTGGTGTAATACAATGTAATAATTCATCTAATGCTCTTACTTTATTCATTAACATTACATCAGTAACTTGATAATGTAATGAGATTTCATTATGTAACCAATCTAATAATGTTATTGGTGATGCTAAGAATCCACCTCTAAATTTAAATCTACTATTACCTAATTTATTTATTATATCATAATTATATAAATTAGTTTTTATACCCCTTGATGATATATTTAATATATTTATATTAGATTCAAAATCTATTGCTAATTTAAATAATTTGAGTATCCTACTGTTAGCACCCCATATTATATTTATTTTATTATCGGATGTATTTTTATTTTTTTTATATTCATTATAGAAATTGATATAATCTTTAATTTCATTAATCCAAGAATCATAAGTAGTATTTAATTTTTTATCCCATAATATAGAAATAATACCTTTTAATCTAATATAATGTATAAAATAATTATCTTTAAAATGTAATTTAGGTAATATATAATCATTATATAATAATTGTTTAGATACATGTGATATAGCTAATGGATAAGGAGCGATTTTAATAGTACGTATAGAATTAGTAATAAGATCTTTAAATGGATAAATCATAGATAAAAATCCATCATATACTTTACTACCTTTATATATAATAGATTTTTTAGTAGATATAAATGGTACATTACAACTAGCTCTAATACATGTTTTTAAATCATTATTATTATCAAATTTTGTTTGTGATATACCTTTAAAATATAAATAATTAAATTTAGAATATGATATTTTTAATTCACCAATACGTTTATTAATAAGTTTATATGTATTATTAGTAAATGTTTCATCACATATATTAGAAACTATATCATCTAATCTATTTTTAGATCCATATACAAATACATTTAATGATATACGTTCAATTATATTCATAATATTAGAAAAACCATTCATAATAATAGATGATACTATAGTTAATGAACCAGATGATGAACCAGATAATGGTGTTGTTATATTAATTATATTTAATTCTGTTAATAATTCTATAATACCAATATAATATGATATCATAAAACCAGATGGAAAAAATGAAAATCCTATATTATTATAATTTATATTTGTATTTGTTAATCTAGTACAATCTAATATAATAGAATCTTTCATTTTACGTTCTATATCATATCTATGATTTAATTTAGATATTGCACCAATCTCTTCATAATATTCTAATAATTCACTTACAAGTAATTTACTATAACCAATCTCTTTAAATATTATATCAATATTCAAACAACATTTATTATAATTAATTAAATTATTATCATCACCAAGTAATATTCTATTAACAGAATCTATTAATGATAAATATAAATTATAATAACCAGGAAGATTAACATGATTATAATTATCATTATCATTATGTACTCTATATATCAATTTAAAACCAGATGAATATAAATCATATACAACATCATCATTAATTAAACCAGGCTTCATCAAATACATCAATAATTGAATACCATTCTCCATCTCTAATGATAAATCAAATTCAGAAGATACCTTATCAATTACATGATCTTCAACTATTCCACTGACACTGACTTCGTCTTGAAGTACATCTTTTCCATTGCATGGAGCTTCTACACTTGAGGTCGTCCTGCCGTCAGCTTCCTTATTTACTTCCCCCTCCAGCTCCCGTAGATCGCTTCCAGGTTTTCCACTTGAGGTCTCTACCTGAGGTCTAATCACTACATTCGAGGTCTGTTCTTCCGGGTTGACATCTTTTGTTCCTCCGGGTAGAATTCCTGCTCTTACGGGTTGATTATATACGTTCTTCCGGGTTGTCATCTTTTGTTCTTCCTCATTACCTTCGCCACGATCTCCGGGAGTGGCATCACCCTTTAGGGATAGGTAAATAGAAGAGCTGTCTGCAAGACCAACGGTGGAGGTGGATTGGACCTCAAGTGGAGAGCTCTCTGCAAGAGTTACATTGGAGTGGGTAGTAGAGGGTAATGTTGTAACCTCGAGTGGAGTAGATGTATCGGACTTGTGGGTAGAAGCTGATTCATTTGCATTGTTTGTTCGAGTAGAAATATTTTTTCGGAAGAAATGATGTAAATTTGAAGGGATTTTTTTGAAAATGGTATCATTCTGATAAATGTTGATATCTTTGAGATAGACTGGTAGTTTATGATTAGCCATTATTATTTAAACTTCCATTGATTAGGATAATATATAGATTTAATATACATATTTAATCAACTAAATTTTCTATTATACATTTGAAATTAATATTATTTTTTATAAAAGTATTTTATGAATTGTTTAATATGGGATGATGTGACCTGTAGTGATTTGAAATTATGTATGGTGTAAATTAATAATTCTTTACAAAATAAAGCAATCTTTGAACATTTTTTAATGTCTAATGTTATTAATTCATCTACAATATCATCCAATGATGATAAATTATCACATCGACCCTTCAAGTACAATTGGAGACATTCTGATACTTCATTGCGATGTTCTAATCCATTAGGCATTGTAATTACTTCAGTAAATATAGTCTTCTATATTGATTTTAATATATAGAATTCAATTTACCTTAAGATTCTTGGGTAATTTAGATACATCTTCTATTGTCGTCACAAATAGTACAGAATTATCAGATAACCATATAGATCTATCCATAAAAGATTCCAATTCAATACATATTGAATGAAGCATCCTCCTTATATAGTATTCATCTCCATTCAATACATGCAAATCGTCCAAGACAACAATACATTTCACGCTCTCACGTCTCGTCTCTATAGTAATGATGTCATTCTAACAACCACCTTAAAAGACTGGTATCTACAATACCTTTATTTCAACCAGCTTCTCCACCTAAGGTCGTATCCACCATGTCTTGCACTTCACCCGAGGTCTTTCCACTCGCCGTGGAGGCTCTTCTATTTACTTCCCCTTCCAGCTCCCGTAGATCGCTTCCAGGTATTCCACTTGAGGTCTCCACTTGAGGTCCAATCACTAACCTCAACACTGCCACGATCTCTGGGAGTGGCTATACTCTATAGAGATGAATAAATAGAGAAGGCTCCACGCCTAGTGGAATGACCTCGAGTGGAGAGCTGACGGCAGGACAACCTCAAGTGGAGCTGAGTGGAAATTTGTGTATAATTAATTTATAGTATGTATATAGAATTAACTTACTATTGATCATTATTTGATTGAATTGGTGTTTGATGGTGTTGAAAAATGTATGTATGATCTTTTCGGACAGGCCGACTTGCGGTTTAATAAATGATGTGATTGTAGCATTAATGAGGATACAATCGAGTTCATGTGCGATATTTGTAGCGAGTAATGATTTACCAGAGCCAGGTGTACCTTCAATAATTAGACCAATCGATTTATCATTAGTATTGGAATCGAAGTATTTATTCAATTTATTAATGATATCATCAGCCAAAATCATTGATTTATACCCAAATAATCTGAAATATTCACCATTCTTAATTTCCAATGGTACTATATCCATATTTCTACAATACTTTAATGATGTATGAATTATACAATTCGTAGGCATATTATACAAAAAATTCAATGGTCTGATCAATTCTATAGACCTCTCATAACAAGAAACCAATAAATCATACGATACATTTTCCAAACAGCATAAATTATTTTCATCCCTCAAGGAAACACTCTGATCAAACATTTGTCTACCTTCAGATCTTCCATTCACCCCTCCTTCGTCCTGCAGACAGCTCTCCACCTGAGGTCCAGTCCTGCCGTCAGCTCCTTTATTTACTTCCCCCTTCGCTTCCCTGAGATCAGCTGCGGGTATTCCACTTGAGGTTACATCCTCACTTCCGCCACGATCTCCGGGAGTGGCATTACCGTTTACGGGGAGGTAATTAGGAGAGCTGTCTGCAAGACCAACAGTGGAGGCGAGTGGAACAGAGTTGGATTGGACATCAAGTGGGGAAGAGTTATTTTTTTGTTTGGTCTTTTTGATGATATCGCATTTGGTATACTGTATTAGTGTATGGACATCATCTAGTGTATATCCTTGTGATAATTTCATTAGAGGTCTATAAGATAATGATATGAATAGGATATACTTACGTTGTTGCTGTATAATTACCGATCAATTCTAAAGAGAGGTTCGATAAAAGTTTATATTTTAAATATTCATCGATTAATGTTACATTATTTAAATTGATTTTATATTTAATAATCTTTAATTTATTAATAATTAATGATAAATCCAATTGTAATTTCTTGTCTAAACTATCATCAACAATAATTCTTCCAGATTCTTGAAAATTTTCCTCAATATTATCCAGAAAAAATATATAAATCGGTAAATCCAATAATAACCATACATTAATATACTCATCCAATAAATCAATCATCAATGATTTCAAATTCAATACATCATTCATCATACCACTCTTATAAAACACATCCATATCCCTCATCAATATGTATATACACAAATCAACACGATGATATAACAATTGTCTACCTTCAGATGTTACATCACGTCTTCCATTGCATGGAGCTTCTCCACCTGAGGTCCTGCCGTCAGCTTCCTTATTTACTTCCCCCTCCGCTTCCCTGAGATCAGCTGCGGGTTCCACTTGAGGTCCATTTACTACATTCGAGGTCTGTTCTTCCGGGTTGACATCTTTTGTTCCTCCGGGTAGAATTCCTGTTATTAGGGGTTGAACATCTACGTTCTTCCGGGTTGACGTTTGCTGTTTTTCCTCATCACCTCCATCATTGCCACGATCTCTGGGAGTGGCTCTACTCTTTAGAGATAGGTAATTGGAAGAGCTGTCTGCAAGACGACCTACGGTGGATTGGACCTCGACTGGAGACGATAAAAGATATGCTTGTACTGTGATTGTTAGTAAAACTAATTCGAATGTGGGAGATTTATGATTATGATGGATGAATGTTTGTAGTTTTTTGGAATTGAACTTGATTAAATTTTGTAAAATTTCACTTGACAATGTATCTTTATGATGATTATAGAGCTGATTGACGATGGATATGCATGTACTACAAGAACATGTAGCATTATAACACCTATTAATATAACAAAAATTCTGTGATGATGTATAATCCATCAAATTCAATGTGTATATTAAACCGAGATCTGATGATTTACAAAAGTTTAAACACCAGTCATATAATGGCAAATCTAAAAGTAATAATATAAAAATTGATAATTTTTATACTTACTATTATTAGATTTAATATAAAAACCTATTGGTAATTCATTTTTTATTATCCTGTGGTTGGATTGTATAGAAAATCTGTTATATATAGAACCCTTTATACTATTTATAATATTCAATTGAACTCTATTCAATTCCAATGATATGTTCATAGAATCCACCCTCCTTAACCAATTGTCAAATAAAACCTCCAAGTAGTCATCTATAGTAGAAATTCTATTGTCATGAGGAAGGATTCCATCTGAGGTCCATCCATCTTTCACATTATATGGAACTTCTACAGTTGAGGTCGTCTTGCAGACAGCTCTTCTATTTAGTTCCCCCTCCGCTTCCCTGAGATCAGCTGCGGGTACCACTTGAGGTCCAATCACTACACTTCTGCCACGATCTCCGGGAGTGGCATTACTCTTTAGAGATAGGTAATTGGAAGAGCTGTCTGCAAGACCAACGGTGGTTGTAACCTCAGGTGGAGGAGACCTATCGTTATATATATTCTTTCGAGTTGTGGATAATCCTGTTCCATTACTCTTCTCCCAGCGGAACTTCAATACGCTGGATTCATCTTTATCATCACTACAGTTTATTAAACGCCAATACTCGTCTGTATATGACGAATTGATTTGTAATCCTACGATATTCATCTGAGATTCCATAGAAATTCAACTTCTATACTTGTCTAGTAGATGGAAGACATCTAACAACCTCAATACTACTCCTGTAACATCAAAGGGAAACTCAATGTTCTCAAGCAATTTTTAAACAAAACATGAAATCAATTTCAAGATTCATTCATGTATTTCTAGAGCTGTAACTTTCCATAGTCTTCCAGTGGATGTGGTTCTTGTCAGTATCCTCCTTCCTACATGATATCAACTCATCCTTCAATGCACCACCTAATTAAAATTAGAATAAAATAATATAATAAAGATTCTGTAATTTAAAATTAATAATTAATAATGTCAGAATCTAAATGTGTAGAATTATTATCGCAAAAAATACACTATGGACGTATAGATATACCACACGATCATATAAATCCATATGCCATAGATGAATCGGTACTGTTATATGAACCACTACTACCTGATGTTATAAATCTTCATACACATCAACGATTGATATTTAATAACGCAGTCATTACTCAAGAAGAAGAAGACCACGTTATAAAATTCAATGAATACATACATGAAGGTCACATAGAATGGGATAAGTTAAATCTTAATATTGATAAAGGAGATGAAGATCAGTTTAAAGATCACCTCATCTCCATGAGGCAAGAATATCTACGATTTCTACATTCAGCAAAGTTCAATTATGACAGTGCCATACAATTAATCATCAATAATTACAAATTCAGACATTCTAATCTACTACCAGCCACTCTAGATGAGATTAAATTCGAATTGGAAAATGGATACATTTACTGGTTTGGTAGAGATCTCAAGTGCAGACCCATACTCTATGTCGACCCTTTTAAACTAGAAACACTCGAAATCAATAAAATCATAAAGCTTGTAGTCTTCTGCTTCGAATTCTTCCTCAGGTTTGTACATTTAGCGAATGCAATCCGCGAACCTATATCTACTCCGCTCGAGGTCTAATCCACCCGAGGTCGTCCTGCAGACAGCTTCTCTATTTACTTCCCCCTCCGCTTCCCTGAGATCAGCTACGGGTATTCCACTTGAGGTTACATCCTCTACACATCCAACATCGCCACGATCTCTGGGAGTGGCTTTACTCTTTAGAGATGACTAAATGAAGGAAGCTGTCTGCAGGACGACCTCAGGTGGAACGGCGAGTGAAAGGGATGGTGGAGTGGACAACACAAGGTTATAATATTTCATTATGTATGATGTTATATTATAGGTATTTGAATGTTGGTGGTCGTGCTGAGAATTATATTGTGGTGATTGATTGTTGTGATAAGAGTGTTGTACAGGTACCATTGCAGACGATAGTACAATTGAGTGAGATAATGTCATCTAAATATCGTGGTAGATTGTATAAGATGTATTTTATTAATACACCAAAGTTATTTAATATGATGATGAAACCTATAATTTCAATATTACCAGAAACTACATCACAAAAAATTATTATACTTGGCTCTAATTATTTACAAACATTTAAACAACTTTTCAATCCCAATCAACTACAAGAAAAATATGGAGGTATACAACCCAATATCAATTGCTATTATCCATTCAAATTCTTTCCTAATTCAACTAATCCAAATATATCTGACATAAACAATCCACAACCATCAAAAACTGATGATACATCCACATCTCCCATTGATACTGTTCCACATGAGGTCCAATCCAACTCTCTTCCACTCGCCATGGTGGCTTCACCTGAGGTCAATCCTGCCGTCAGCTCTTCTAATTCACTCCCCGTAAACGGTAATGCCACTCCCGGAGATCGTGGCGATGTTGAAGGTAATAAGGATGTAACCTCAAGTGGAAGCGGAATACCTGGAAGCGATCTACGGGAGCTGGAAGGGGAGATAAATAGAGAAGGCACCACGCCTAGTGGAAGACCTCAGGTGGAGAGCTGTCTGCAAGACAAGACTACAACCTCCGATGGAGACGTCACGACGACTTCAGATATAACTCCTACTGGAAATAGATTTGTGGTAAATAATTCATCACCTATAGATGATCCATGGGTATTTTCTGAACATTCTAATAAAGGTGTTATTACACCTAGTGGTGATGATACATCTCCTATTGAATATATTAATTATTATACTCTTACAGATGATACATCATCTATACCTATTCCATTTTTAATTATACCAGAACATGTATTATTTGGTTCATGTTTAATATTACGTGGTCATAGGAATAGAAATGAGAATAGATATATGACAATGATGGAAAGTTGGTTACCATTACTTGGACATTATATGTTGACGAATCAAACGGGTAAATATATAATGACAAAGAGACCAGACTTACAACATGAAGTTAGAATAGTTCGTAAAAGTATAGAATTATATAATTATATTAGCGATATTAATTAGTATATGATTGTAATATCATAAGAAAAATAACTTGTATAATATATGATGATAAGATGCTTATAGTTTTGAATGATTTAATATTATGCGATGGTATAATATCAGGTAGAGTAATTAATAATGTAGATGATGTAGATATACAAAGATAAAAATAAATTAATAAATTTAATATATATGATAAATGTTTAAAAAATGGTATATATGCCATAACTAATGTTGTCCATACAATAATTTTACATAAGAATGCTAATGGTATCTGAGTATAACCACATATTGATATATATAAAACAAGATTATATGTATTAAAATTATTTGTATAATAATAATTAATTATAAATATAATTGAACCCATTAAAATTGAACAAGATAAACATAATAATATTAATTTAAATAATACTATTAATGATACAAATCTTATTAATTCTATATTATGAAATACAACATGTAAACTATATATTGAAAATATAGATCCAGCAGTTAAAATATTTATCCATAATGGACCAAATAAATCCGGTTTATTACTTAAATTCGTCAATGATATATATAATTTATCAGATTTATTTATCCTCATACCCATTATTGGCTCCACATATATATCTACATTACTTACTCTATTATCTTCTATTAAAACCCTTCTACAACTATTATAAATATATTTCATAAATCTAACTATACCAACATCAAAACATAAATATGGACATAAAGATCCTTTACAACGATCAAAATATTCATATTGAGTAATATTAAACCAGTTTCTTATATATTCTAAACTACTCAATACAACCAATGAATCACCTCCTATCTCAATATCCTTCATCACACCCTTAATGTCACCAACACCTTGTCCAACTTTATTAGAGGACACACCCAAATCCCCAAAAGTATTTTCAAGATATTTAGAAGAAGATTTTACATCTTTAGATTCACTCGGTGATTCAATATCCATATTTCAAGAAGTTCATCAGTGTGAGACCCTATCACTCTTGGAATAGGCAGAGTTCAAAACTCCAGTCAAAACCTTAAAAATGTAGTAAAATGTGCTTAAATAATCCAGCAGTAAAATTAAAATTAATTTGTAACCGAAAAATTAGTGAATTAAATGATAATGAATTGTTAAAGTTATTAGAGTCATTAGAATGGCCAGCCAAGACATCTGCCTTTCTAAGTAAAAATGAAAGACTGCCACTATGGATTTTGAATAAATTATTATCGCATATTAAAAAAATTAAGCAAAATGATGTAAAAAATTTTAAATTTAGTACTGTATACATACAACTGGTAGATTATCTAATTACACACGTACCACAGAAGAATCTACTCTCAAACAACGGTAACGCACTTAATAAGATCATCAAACTTCAATGTGTACCAACTGATGTCAACAATGGTATGCTCGAGGCATATCTCAATCATGTTATCGCAATCAACAATTTGTTGAAGAATATAGGGGGATTGGAAGTGAGAGAGGGATATGAAGAACGGTGTAAAGATGAAAGTAAAGACAAATCACCTATTCATGGGAGGATGGATGATGTTGGTGTATGGGAGGATTCAGACAACATCATATTATTGAGAAACAGACCTTCAGTCAAGTTAATTATGTCATTAAATCAGGACGATTTGGTAAATTTACTACTGCATAGCGTAAATTTGTACAAAATTTGGGTAGAATTAGGCATTGAAATGGAAGTTATTGATAGTGTATTACAGGAGATTATACAGCACGTTGTTATATTAATAGACATGTTGTATATAGTCTTAAGCTGTAATGGGAATCATAAAAGTGTACATGACGTCATTGTTAATGTGTTAATGGAGCCTTTAGTTAAAATGAGATGGTATTTAGATGATTGCATATCAATGATTAAAGAATATACAAATGCCTGTTGTAAAATACTAAACTTGATAATGGGTAAGAGGTACATTAATAATTTTATTGAATTTATTAATAAAAAAATATATAATGAATCGAAAAATAAAAATAAATTACCCCATAATTCCAAATTTATTTTGAGTGTTATGGGGTACTTGGAATGTAAAGATGGGGATATATTAAGGGGTATATCATTGATGTTGCCGGAAATTTTTAAGGTACTAATTTGTAATTTGAGGGAACATAGACGTTGTATTGTATCATATTCCCATATATTTGTACAAAAAATATTGAAGTTGTCTAGTGTTGATTCTACAAATTACTTCATACAATGTCTATACGCCATTGTTTCATCCTTGAAAGAGCACAATATACTGACGTATACAGATGAGGGGAAGGAGCTCATTAACGAAGTCATTCATGATGTAATCAAATTCTCCATCAAAGTGCTTGGGAGCATTTACGCTGATGGTGAGGTGATGAGTCACACGAATCATCTATGGGATACCCTGCGTTTGACACTACCACTTAAACTCGACGAATATATTGAAGATGTACTGAAGGTGCTATATATTTCATTAGAAGTAAGAGGAAGAAGGGGTGGCAGAGATGGAGGAGGTGTGGATGGCGACTTCACTTCACATGATACACTGTTAAGTGACATTGTACTCGCATATGCATCTTCAAATGATTTGTCATCCCTATTACTCAGTATATGCAAGTTGTCAGAGGACAACTTTAGTAATACATCCATTCTGTTGACTGCGGGTGTATCAGAATCCCTCAAACACTCATCGAACTACATGTCTACCAATCAAATACCCTTAATTCTATCCACCTTCACCGATTGCTGCACGAATGTTAATGATAAAGTCCTTCAATTCATGACCAACGCGCTCTTACCGTTTTTAAAAGGGTTAAATTTCAATAAATTTGTCATTGTCAATAGGGTCATTAGAGAATTTGTTAAACTCTTTGACGTCATTTCCAATCATTTAGAACCTCAATTAGCCTTGGAAATCACCATTACATGCAGAAAATTACTATCATGGATTAGTATCAATCATGGTGATATCCAGATCATCAACATACTAAACTCTATATACAAAAAATTTGTTGTTGGGTATAATGGGGGGTTTTCACACCACATTTTCTTCAATATTTGCTATCACTTTCAGATGGTACTCAATGAACGACATTATCTAAATGATGAATGTAATGATATTATATCTACATGGGGTGAAGAATATATAAATATGGGGTGGATGCAAGAGGATAGAATTAAGTATGAATTGATCAATGGAGATGTACAATTTTCTCAATATATAAAAGTATTTAATTCATTTATAGTAGACGATTATATAAATTATGTGGTGAAAAATAAATATTCTTATACGTTTATAATTTTGTTTATAAATGAGGGTAATATTAAAAATTTATTTGATTATCTAATGGATTCCTTTAATTTTGATATTTGTATAGAGGTTATAAATTATTACAAGATGTTAAATGATGTTGAATTCCAATTATTATTGAAAAAAATTGAAAATTATGGGGATTTAAAAACATCAATTGATATGTTTATCTATATTTTACAATATGAACTTCGTATCAATCAATCGAGATGTTTTAAACATCTTTTTGATACCATCTCATCTGAGCGTGGAATTTTCCACGAACACCATAATGATTTGAACCTATTAAAATCACTTTATATTTTCTATTCATTAATTATAAATAAAGTAATTGGCGAAGATAAAAGAAAAGTCCAAGAAATTCTATTCAAAATTACACATATATCATCAATTGACGAAATTTTAAATTTCAACCCAGAATCTCTATTTAAATCATCACTACTTTCGGGTATCGTAGAGAATCTAAATATAACTAGTTTAAACTTTTGTTTCAACCTACCCCAAGTCATTAAATTCATAAATGGGGTAAATAAACCCCCACCTGAAAGAAGTTTTAACCTGAATTTATTGAGATTGGTACTAAAATCTGATTTAAAATTCAATAATTCGATACTAGTAGAAATTTATAACCTATTTCCCAATGAATATACACCCTCTATTTTATTAAATACCCCACATTATTTTCCCCCATTTGAAGTAATAAATTTATTAGCCAAGTGTATAACTGATGAAGATGAAATAAATGCGGATTTGGTATTTAATATATTTTATAAATTGATGTATATAAAGTTAATTGATGACGACAATTTTTCAAAAGAGTATGTTTACTTTGATGTAATAAATTCCATATTTCAGTCTTTTATTGATAATTTATAATAAATTTAAATTGGGTTTTTTAACTTTTTTATGGGGACAGTATAAATCATTAGATGATTGGTGAGTATTTAAAGAGTCACTCAATTTATTTAATGTATAGGCATAATCGCTTGACATGTATAGAATTGCTACATGTCGATAAGAGTTTTAATGACTTCGCACCTGTCATGAGATTATTACTCGCACATTTAAACGATCTTCGACACACAAACCATAACAAACCCGAAATTCTAATTCGAAATTATAAAAAAAACTGCAACACTTTAATTAAACTCTACAACATCACCAAGACACGTACGTTGAAATCAAGTTTCATAAACAATCCACAGTACACGATATTCAGTTCCAAGTCAACGAACTCTTACACATGGCAATCAACATCGGATTCATATTAGCAAACAGGTATTTGAACCCAATTAATTTCCATTACATATCAGAACAAATAATAACAAACATCTAGAACAAATCAGCAACGTCATTTACAATCTCATACATAACCAAATCAAACATAGTATGTTTCAAGGAACATAATGAACACTCCACCTGAGGTTACCACCACCGTTGCCACTAGGCGTGGAGCCTCTCCTAATTACCTATCTCTAAAGAGTAGAGCCACTCCCGGAGATCGTGGTGAAGGTACTGATTGGACCTCAAGTGGAACCCGTAGCTGATCTCAGGGAAGCGGAGGGGGAAGTAAATAAAGGAGCTGACGGCAGGATAAACCTCAGGTGGAAGTGGAAGCTGTGATTGCACTTCAGGTGTATTCTCCTTCATGTTCATATATATTCTACAGATGAGGGTATGGCATATGGTGAATTAAATGTTTGTGTGAATAGATGGATAGGTAGGGCTCATTGTGTAACTGGAATGATGAATAATTATGTTGAGATGATATCGGGTGTATATAGTTTGGATATGTATGAGAATTTATTGAATATAATGGATATGATATCCAATAGGCGGATAATATCAAAGACTAAATGGTATATCCCTCATTTGTTGGTGCCTATTATAAATTTAAGTTTTAAAATGGATGAAGTGAATCTAGATGATGAAAATTTCATAAATTGTAAGAAGATTATTAAGAATTGTATAAGAAATTCAATAAAGAGATGTGACACCAAGACGAGACAGAATTTATTTCTACAATTGAAGAATGATGCAAGAGTATACATCAAAGATGTTATTTTGAAGACGTGATATCAAGAGGTGATGATCAATTTGTAGGACTAATTGATACGATAGAGTTGGCGCTAAGGTATAGGATGAGAGATGTAAAGGTAACGATTAAACATACTTAATGTATAAAAATGGGCATGAAATTCCATCATTTGTACATGCATTCAGCAATAAAATGTTACAATCTCTATCAAATAATGATAATTTACCATAATATTCTTGAAAATTTTTATTTACTATACATTTTACTCTTATTTTTAATCCATAAATCCTCTTGAGATATTTATAACATAAATTATTTGATTTTAAATAACCACTCAATCTAAGCTCTAGTAATGCTCTAGTCAATTCAGCTTCAGATTTTATACGCGATATATACTTCTCAAGGGCTGAAGGAATTATATTCGGCGATTAGCATAATCTAGACTTACACTTTTTCAATTTTATTGATTTCGTACTAATACTTCTTATGGTCCTGGAACGACTCTCCAACTCCTCATTCTTAGGCTGAACAGACCATGGAAGTAAATATACAGCGTGAGAGATGTTACCCAGGGATAATCTAGTCTGCTTCAAATTAGCAATTGCATCACGAAGATTCTACAAGTAATTGATGTGAGAAATGTATTAAATGTCAACACAAAATAAGATATATCATTAACATACATCATTATCAATGTCATTTAACAATGTCTTGTAGAATAAATCATCATTTGATGGATTATTCAGCTCAGGATCCAATAATAGACTCGGATCAAACTCTGACGATAGTATAGAATGCACATTTGACATTCAGCGATGTTAAATGTTATTTGAAAAGTTATTAAATTAAATTATAATGCGATTTTTATCAGTTTAAATTAATTTACATTCTTATGTATCCAAATGTATACACTTGGACACCATTCGCTTACACATTTCAAAATAGTAAGACTATACCTTGTAGAATTGATTCTATTAATAATATCATTCAATCAATATAGTATTATATTCATATAACTCCGTTTGGTGATGTCTTTTGCGTATTTTCCCCCTTTGGAAAATATACACATTAATCCTCAACGAGACGATCTAACAACTTCGAGTCTACTTCAAACTTGCAATTATCCATAAATCCAACTATATTCGACCAAAATTCCGTAGCTATACTGCACGTATGCTACACATATAACTCGATTTAATCCTATACTCTCCCTCGTATATATCCACTTGATAATTTTTACAACTCGACGACGAAATCTTGATTTGTAGATCCATAAACATCAATATAATCATAGATGAGTCTGAACTTGCAATTTACAATTAAAGTTTAGTATAGATTGAAAATTTATTCATATCCTGAATGTAATCTTAATATACATGGCTATTAATGTAGCAGTATTTTGTATAGCATACCTTGATCAATTATGCTTTAGATATACATGTATATATAGTTGACAAATAGTATTTCCTGAAACCGTATAAAACGTCATCTTGATTTTCATGTAATAATGGATGAACATACTGATGGCAATGAGTATGACTCATTAAAGAATAATAACTACAACAATAGAATATGTACTGTAAATTATAAAGAACTTAAAAGTTCATGTAATATTGATAAATACGCTGCAGAATTAGATAATAAAGTAGTTGATAATGATAAACAGGTAGATGATTTATTAGAATTATACAAGGATGAATCTATATTTCCTATATCTTGTAATAGGGTATCTGCATATTTTAACAAGAAAATGAATGCTATAGAGCATTATTTAATGCATTTTAAAAGTATTATACCATATATGAAGTGTGAACATTGCGAAATGCTAAAGAGGCATTTGAATGTAAATGGTGTGATGAATCCAAATAATAAACTATTATACGAAGATGAGGACGATTTCAATCACTGTCTCGATGATAAAATTACAAATTTACACGTTTCAAATGGTGATGACTACATTTCCATAGGTCAGATATCAGATATTAACAAGTTGGACGTCAATGATGAACTTGAATATAAAGACGTTAAAATTGCACTCGCCAAAGGAGATGATGCATTATTGAAGGGTGAATTAATGAAGAATGAAGACATTGTAAGTTTTATATCCCTTTTATCAATGACACTTATCTAGGTACAAGTTGAAGAATCTGTAATTCAAGAAAATATCACAAAGCCTGATACAGAATCTGATCAATCACCAAAGGAGGAGGAAGTTATAGAAACGGTAGATGTCTCGAATGATGAATTAAACTCCAATGTGGATGAATCTGGATTTAACTGTGTTCTGCAACATCCACTGGATACGGAGATCAAGAATGACGAGATTACATGTTGTAGCGTCTCGAGAAACAAGTCATGCCTAGTTACAGGTACAAGGAATGGTTTTATAAATTTATGGGTCTTTCATAAAGATGACACTGAAACTAACAGTGAAGTTGATGGTAAAAGTTACAAGATGAAGATAATAACTTGGAGATTGTTAAACACGAAGCCAAATATATGCGTCAAGGGTCATGATAACGGTGTAACTTCAATATATGTGAATGATAGTGATGAATGCAACTACATTATAACTTCAATCGGAGGTGATTTGTATGTTAAACTCTGGAGATTTGACGGTGTGAAGTTGACGTCGTTGGCTGAAACAATGGTGAGTAATAATCCACCAATTCATGGAGCATACATCAATGATATGCTAATAACCTCATCGAATGGTAAAATTGAGACATGGGAGATTGTTGACAGAGAGTTGAAGAAGACATCAAAATCAACAAAGACATGCAAGTCATTATCTCACGTATCAACATCACCTAGTGGTAAACACATCGCTGTAGGTGGTAAAGACGGAATAGTAATGTTATATAGAGTAAATAAATTAAAACAAATTGGTACAATAGAGTGTAAAACTGGAGATGTTGAGGATTCTATAACTGGTATAGCGTGGAATAAATCAGAAACAGCAATGTGTATAACAAATTCGAAGATAAGATTGGTGATATTGGATGGTAAGAAATCAAAGTGTATAGAGGAATTTAAATGTAATGAGGACAAAAACTGTAGACCATGTGGATTTTATGGTACTGAAAATAATTATTTGATGTGTATATCTAAATCGAGTGCTATATATACATGGAAGTGTACGAGTACATCAAAGGGATCAAATGAAGTAATAAAAATTAATAAAAATTTTACAAAATTCAAGTCAAATATGAAATCATCGCAATTTATTGATATTTATAATATGAAAGAATGGGATTATATATTGAAATTAATTAGACAATTGGGTGCTGATGTTGTTATACAGGAGGGTTGTCTGGGTTGTGGAAAGAGATCGATGAAATTGAATGGAAATAAAGATTTATTATTATTAACATCCAATAATGGCCATGAAATTTATTTTTCTACGATAAGACAATGATTTTATATCATATTTTAATATATAAATGGCTAACATCGCTAGAGAATTGCTCAAGAGGCAATATTTAGGTAAGATTTAAGGTATAAATATATATAATATATAATAATAGAAATTATTAAAGATGGTAACTGTATGTTCTCTGTAGGTTTAGAAGATGATGATTACTTTAAATGGCGTGTTTGTTTTGAAGGTCCACCGGATACACCTTATGAAGGTGGTATATTTACTGTAATTATAACATTCCCAGATACATTCCCAAATAATCCACCATCAATGGTATTTGAACAGGAAATGTGGCATCCAAATATATACCCTGGTGGTAAAGTATGTATAAGTATATTACATCCACCTGGTATGGATTACTATAATGAACAAGAACGACCAGAAGAACGTTGGAGACCAATTTTAGGCGTAGAATCAATACTAGTTAGTGTAATTTCAATGCTAGGCGAACCTAATCTTGAATCACCAGCCAATGTCGATGCCGCTATACATCTCAAAAACAATCCAATCGACTATCGTAAACATGTAATGAAATTAACCAGAAAAACATTAGAATAATATTATACTACATTACTTAATATCATATATAACTCTTTAACCATTATAATTAAACATAATCTTTATTCCATTGTCTTGAAGACTTTCCACCGAGGTCCAATATCTTCAACTCTTCCACTAGGCGTGGTGGCCTCCTCTATTTATCTCCCCTTCCAGCTCCCGTAGATCGCTTCCAGGTTCCACTCGAGGTCCAATATCTTCACCTCTTCCACTAGGCGTGGTGCCTCTTCTATTTATTTCCCCTTCCAGCTCCCATAGATCGCTTCCAGGTAGTCCACTTGAGGTCCAATCACTAACATCTTTTTACCTCTGAATTTTGAAGGAAATCCTGAATTTCTGTGGAAACTCATGAAGATATCTCAATGATTAATAGATGAAATTTAAATCTCAATACTTCATTCAAGGGGATTTTGATGATTCTATATGATTCACATATCCTCATCTCATTCCATTTTATATTCATTGAGATATCTGAACAAACATTGATTCCGTCACTTTATCCTTATCTCGCCGAGATTAGATTTATAACCTCAACCTCCGCCACGATCTCCGGGAGTGGCAATACTCTTTAGAGATAGGTAAATAGAAGGGCCTCCACGGCGAGTGGAACGGAGGTTGATTGGACCTCAAGTAGAGAATATGAAAAAGACAAATTTGATTGACAATAATGTAAGGATAATTTATATTTTGGTAAAGTTGATTTTTTTTTAATTTTGGTATAGTTTTTGGGTATAGGTTTGTTGATGTTATCATATGATTGTATGGGTATAGGTTTATTAGATTTAGAGATGATAATTTCTCTACCATTGAATTTAGTAGATGATAATAATAATGAATCGATAGCACTACGTTCATTATCGAATTCGACATAACCATAACCTTTAGATTTATTAAATTTATTACGGCATATAAAACATTTATTAGGTTGACATTTATTAATAATAAAAAAATTATATAATTCATCTTCAGTAGTATCAAATGATAAATTAGTAATATAAACAGTTTTATTAATATTATTTAAATTAAAATTAATAGATTTATTTTTATTAATAATAGGTATAGAAGGTTTAATTTGAAATTTAATATTATTAAATATACAATTTATATAATTATTATTAAAATTATAATTTAAATCTAATAATTTTTTTATAATAATTTTTGATGAATTATTAAAATTAAATTGTACATAACAATAATTATCATTAGGATTATTAAATCGTACATCATTTGGTGTATAACCTATTGATTGAAAAAATTCTTTAATTGTTATTATTATAGATTTATTATTTTTTATATTATCAATAAATTTTATAAATAATATATTATCTTCAAATAATAATTTTGTAGGTTTTGATATCAAACATTTAAATAATTTATTTTTTTATTACATTCTAATGCATATTTAGCATTATTTGAATTATCATATTCAATATAACATATATTCCTATTCTTTATATAACGTACCTCTCTATAACCATCATATTTTGAAAATATCTCAATTATACCCAATTCATCTATACCATCCATACCATATATATATATTATATTATCCTCACCTATACCATATAACCAATCATATATCACAGATCCTCTAGATAATAAATAATGACCACCCTCCATTCCACTTGAGGTTATATCACTACCTTCATCTCCACCTTTTTTCGTCCTGCCGTCAGCTTCTCTATTTACTTCCCCCTCCGCTTCCCTGAGATCAGCTGCGGGTAGTCCACTTGAGGTTACATTACTATCATTATCTTCACGTTCTTCTGGGTTGATATTATTAGATCCGGTTGATGAATTATGGGGACTATCATGGGGTTTATTATCTGAATTATGGGGTATATTCTTTTTGTGAGGTTTTTTATCCCCAGAATACCCCATTCCACTTGAGGTTATATCACTATCTTCAACACTTCCACTAGGCGTGGTGCCTCCTCTATTTACTTCCCCCTCCGCTTCCCTGAGATCAGCTACGGGTTCCACTCGAGGTCTAGTACTACTCTTCCTTCCACTTGAGGTTACATCCAACACATCCTTAGAACCATCTTCCATCATTCCCATGATGGATGATCCATCACAACCTTCCTCACCGCCACGATCTCTGGGAGTGGCTTTACCCTTCAGGGATAGGTAATTGGAAGAGCTGTCTGCAAGACCAACGGTGGTTGTAACCTCAGGTGTAGAGCCTCGACGGCGAGTGGAAGTAGAAGTGGATTGAACTTCGAGTGGAGAGCTCTCTGCAGGAGAAAGCGAGGTGATTGTAACTTCAGGTGTAGAGCTGACGGCAGGACGACCTACGGTGGATGTAACCTCATGTGGAGTTGTTGTATAACTTTCATTTGTATATTCATGTATATTTGGTAATGAAGTTGATGATGAGTTTTCGGTATGTATAAAATCGGTTGAGAGTCCTTCTGTAGATGAAGCTTCGCTATTATCGATATGTTTACATGTATGTTGTATTTTGAGTGGTGGTTCATCATGTATATTATCATAATCACCAATAATATTTAAAGGTGGTATATTTGTATAATTATGTTTAAATTTTAAATTAGGTGAGCATTCAGGTGTAGTAAATGTACTAGAATTACTAAAATAATTAGATAATATTATAGATGGTACAGGTGATGATGGTGGTGGCATAGGTATATTATTAGGTGGTACAGCAGGTGCTATAGAAGGTTCAGCAGATTCTATACCATACCAAGTAGCTCTAGTAATAACTTCTAAATCTTTTAATGTTAATATAGATGATTTTTTATTATATATATTTTTAATTAATATACCAGAATCTGATGATGTTTCTGATATAGTTTCAAATTTTCTACGTCTTTTATCCCTTTTTAATATAATATTATTTAAACTTAATGTATTATTATTATTTATATTTGTATTATATGATGATATTATCATATGTGCTTTCTTTATATCATCAACATTACCATATGTTTGTACATAATCTATATATTCTTCTGATAATTCACATGATAATATTAATGATAAACCAATTTCATATAACCATATTATTAAATTATGATTATTATAACCATTTATATCTATATCTATCATAATATATTTCTTTATACCATTATATATACATCTTATCATAGATTCATCCATATTATTTAATGATTTTATACCATCTATTATATTCAACCAACATATACTCTCATTCTTATATAATGTTAATAAACAACCAATCACATCTATATATTTACTCTCTATACCACGTATCATTAAACGTAATTCATACTTACTCCAATATATCAATAATCTATATATACCCTTACACCAATCCTTCAACATACAATCTACAGACAAGCCACTTGAGGTTATATCCATATCTTCAACACTTCCACCTGAAGTTGTCCTGCCGTCTCCACCTGAGGTTACATTCCTGCCGTCAGCTCTTTTAATTACTTCCCCCTCCGCTTCCCTGAGATCAGCTGCGGGTTCCACTTGAGGTCCAGTACTACCCTTCATTCCACTCGAGGTTACATCACTAACATCCTTAGAACCATCTTCCATCATTCCCATGATGGATGATCCATCTCTAACTTCATCACTACCTTCACCTTGTAATACATGTGAATCATGGGGTTTATTATCATTATGAGGTTTATTATCCCCATAATCCTCTTTTGCCCCATATTCTCCACTTGAGGTCGTTTTTTCCACTCGCCTCCACCTGAGGTCGTCCTGCCGTCAGCTTCTCTATTTATATCCCCTTCCAGCTCCCGTGGATCGCTTCCAGGTTCCACTCGAGGTCCAGTACTACCCTTCGTACCAATCGCAGTTCTACCTGATGTCTTGCCGTTGCCACTCGCCGTGGTGGCTCTTCTATTTACTTCCCCCTCAAGTTCCCGTAGATCACTTTCGGGTTTTCCACCTGAGGTTACATCTTCCGGTTTAATATTATTTGTACCAGTTGATAAATTATGGGGATCATTATGGTGTTTTTTATCTGATATTGTGGGATTATTGTGTTTTTTACCCCCATCTTCCCCACTTTTCCCCATATTGCCACGATCTCTGGGAGTGGCTTTACCCATTTGGGATAACAAATTAGAAGAGCTGTCTGCAAGACCAACCTCAGGTGGAGAGCTGTCTGCAGGACGACCTACGGTAGAGGTAACCTCGTGTGGATAGTATTGTTTTGGAGGTATGAGTAGTTTACTTTCAGTGATTGAGAGTGAGTGTTGTAGATTACATGTATTATTATCATCATCATCTTCATCTTCATGGATATAATGTATATTGATTAATTTATTAATGAAATGAAATGTATGATTATATTTATTACAGGTATTGATACCATTTTGTAATATATTTCTAAATTCTTGTATAGAATTAGGGAATATTCTACGTATACAATCAGCAGTAGTAATATGTAAATTAATAAGATTATTTAAATCATTAGTAGAAGTAATAGAATGTTTAAATAATAATAGAAATTGTTTAATATTATGACAAGTAGTAGAATGTAATAATAAATAATTAATCCAAATATTAATACAATTTGGTATATATTTTGTAGCTCTTTTATATATATTTAATGACTTATATGGATAATATTTTAATATAAAATTAGCATAATTTATCCATAAATCAGATCTTTCATAACCTAAATGATCTAATGCTCTTTTATATATAATATTTATATTATTATAATTACCATTATTTAATTCATATTCTATATATTCATTCCATAATTCATTAATATTATTTGTTTTTATTACATTATTAAATTCATCTTGTATTTTTAATTCAAAACATTTTCTATTTTCCCATAATTCATAACCTAATTTATGATAATTTATACCTTCTTTTATTGATTTTTTATATTGTAATTTTAATTCATTTTCCCATACTATATATTCATCTAATAAATCACTTAAACCACCTAATGGTAATGATAATTGACGATAAAATAAATTTCTAATATGATTTATTTTTATATCATCTTCATTATTATTTATATTCTCTATAAATTTTCTATATTCTGACCATAATAATGGACCATCTAATGCATGTAAACCAAATTCATCTATACTCTTCTCATATAATTTATATAATCTTATATAATCTTTATTATTTATATATTCATAATTCAAATATGATAACCATAATTCTACTGATGGCTCATTCTCTAATGCTATCTTATATATTAATATAACATCATCATATATATTATATCTCTTTATATCATTTATATAATATAACCAATATCTATCATCTATTAAACAATATTTTATACATTCTTTCATAAATTTATATAAATATATTATATCATTCAATTCTATAGACATACTCATACCCAAATTATATAACTCTTGATTCCATACATCATCCTTTATACTCTCCAATAATCTATCCAATGATAATCTACATACTTCCATATTATTATACATTATTTTATAACTATCATATATTATACAATCTTATTTCATAATTATATTAAAAATGAAATCCACCATCCGGGATCGTTGTATTAAACTTATCACTCACCACCATCTCCTCTATGTCACAATCATCCGGAAAAAATCTCTGTAATATACCCTTTGCTTTCTTATAAATCAATGATACCTTACTCTCCTGTAATAACTCCAACATACGCAAACCATCAGCCTATAATATAATGTGTGAATATAATAATGAAACCCTCATCTTAATAAAAATCATCAATAGTTATAATAAAAATAATATCAATTATAATATAATATATATAAAATATACAAGAATATATCAAAAAGATACACACACATGATAAAGAGTGTAACAACTAAATCATCATCTACTACACAAAATGTACATCAAATATAACTTGTCTAACAACCGAAATATAATCACTATCTTCTATACTTCCACCGAAGACCATCTTTTTCATTGAAGACAGCTTCTCTACTTGAGGTCCAATCCAACTCTTTTCCACTCGCCGTGGAGGCCTCTTATATTTACTTCCCCCTCCGCTTCCCTGAGATCAGCTGCGGGTAGTCCACCTCCACTTGAGGTTACATCCTCATTACCCTTTCCATCTTCGCCACGATCTCTGGGAGTGGCTATACTCTTTAGAGATAGGTAATTGGAAGAGGCCTCCACGCCTAGTGGAAAAGAGTTGGATTGGACCTCAGGTGGAAAGGAGAGTAGGATATGACATCGGGTGGAGAAGAGTGTGATATAATTGGTATGGAATGGATATGAAACGTACTTCTTCGATAGCGCTGGTGTATGGATTATTGGTGAGGTTATTGATTTCCATGATATGTTGTCCTACAGTGAGGATATTTTCGAGTGCTCTAAGTGCTACACCGATGAGTTTAGTATCGGTAGTTGAGAGTATATTACATATAGATTTAATACATCCTCTTGAAGCGAGATTTTCAGCTTGTTTCATATCACCACCAGATGCAGCATTACATATAGCCCAACTAGCCTCACGTTGGATATCAAAATCATTACATGACATTAATTCTAATAAATTTTCGACAACATCAGATTGTAAAAATGATTCAATTTGATCACGTGTACCAGCTGCTATATTCGATAATGTCCAACATGCCTCTTTTTTTATTGTCTTCTTCTCAGAAAATAATAATTTATATAATATTGGTATACAACCATAATCAACAATTACTTGTGTTTGCTTATCATTACCAGTCGCTATATTACCAACCGTCCTTAATGATGGTGTCTGTATTACAGGTAATACATGATCCATCAATTGTATTAATCTTGGACATGCACCAGAATCTATTACAGCCTGTATATGCTCCTCAGAACCATCTGATATATATGATAAAGCCCAACATGCATCCGTCAATACCTATAATATAAATATATATAATACAACCGAAGTTCAATCACTATCTTCTCGCCGTTCCACCCGAGGTCCAATCCACCTCTTTTCGTCTTGCAGACAGCCTTCTCTATTTAGTTATCCCTTCGCTTCCCTGAGATCAGCTACGGGTAGTCCACTCGAGGTTACATCACTACCTTCACCACGATCTCTGGGAGTGGCTTTACTCTTTAGAGATAGGTAAATGGAAGAGGCCCCACGCCTAGTGGAAGACAAGGTGGAAGTATAGTGATGTAACCTCAGGTGGAACAGCTAGTGGAAGAAGAGTTGGATTGGACCTCAGGTGGAGAAGAGTGTGTTATTATTTGATATAGAATGTTTATGAAACATACTTCGGAATCTGGGTGTTCGATAAGTTTAGCTAGGTATGGTATAGCGGGTTTGATATCTTCGAAATAGGGTTTAGGTTTTCCTCTACATAAATTTGAAATGGTCCAAGTAGCATTACGTAATACACTATCCTTTTTGGAATTTGAAATTAAAAATAATAACGATTTCAATGCACCAAGCCCTAATACTAAATCACGACATTCAGCCGAATCACCTGCAATATTACCCAATGCCCATATCGCCTGCTCTCTAACATCCTCCTTAGGAGCCTCCAATAACGCAATCAACTTTGGCACAGCACTATAATATTAATATATAAATATCATACAAATACTCCACTTGAGGTCCATCTTTTCCCATTGCATGGAGCTCTTCTATTTACTTCCCCCTCCGCTTCCCTGAGATCAGCTACGGGTTCCACCTGAGGTCCAGTACTACTCTTCATTCCACTCGCCGTGGTGGCCTCTCTATTTACCTCACCTCGACTCCCATGGATCGTCTCGGATTCATCGCCACGATCTCCGGGAGTGGCATTACTCTTTAGAGATAGGTAATTAAAAGAGCTGACGGCAGGACGACCTCAGGTGGAAAAGAGGATAGAGTGAGAAGAGTTGGATTGGACTTCAGGTGGATGAGTGTTAATATGGGTATTTAAACGTACCCGTTATCGGTGGCGACTTTGGTTTGTTGTTGATTACCGGATGCAATATTGGTGATGGCCCATGCGGCTTCGAATTGTAGTTCTGGTGCATCATATCTGGATAGGAATTCTACAAAGATAGGGACGACACCGGTATTAACAACTTGTTCGATGGGTGGATCGAGTTCAAGAGAGAGTAATTTACGAAAATGTTTAGTACACATTAATTGTGTATTATAATCCGATGATTTAAGGCCATTGACATAAGGTAATAATGCGGATGGTGACCAATTATTATCATTAAGTAATGATTCTTTATCTAAATCTTTAATTTCATTTTGTTGAGATTCTATACCAAATAAATTTTCATTAGATTCAACATCTAATCCTTGTGATCTTCTTTTTTGTAAATTCTTATCACGTATTTGTTTACGTATTTGTGATTGTATATCCTCACGTTTACGTCTAGGATCATCAAATATTTTCTTATACTCCTTCTTACGCTCTTCAGTTCTAAACATTTTTATACTCAATTCTCATTTACTTTTATCAAGCAATATATAATCAGTTCCACACCTGCATACTCTCTCTATATATATGTATATGTATAAACCTCCCCTACATTAACATCAACTACAACTAATATTAAATATTACAATCTTACTCAACTATCTTATTAAATGAAAATATCTTTAAATCAATTTTTATTTTAATCCAATATCAATTTCTAATAAACTCAATATTATATATCAGTCAAATAAAATATTAACCTGTCATTGTCTATCTCACAGATTACTACCCATGAACAATCCACATTAGGTTCAATCCAACTCTCTACATCCTGACGTCAGCTCTTCCACTAGGCGTGGTGCCTCTTCTATTTACTTCCCCTTCCAGCTCCCGTAGATCGCTTCCAGGTATTCTACTTCCACTTGAGGTCTCCACTCGAGGTCCAGTACTACTTCCACTTATGCCACGATCTCTGGGAGTGGCATTACTCTTTAGAGATAGGTAATTGGAAGAGGCCACCACGGCGAGTGGAAGACAAGGTTGTAACCTCAAGTGGAAAAGCTGTCTGAAAGACGACCTCAGGTGGAACGGCTAGTGGAAGAAGAGTAAGTAAATGTGAATAAATTATGAACAAAATTAATGGTTAGGATGAATGTATGTAAAGGTAAATGATTTGTTTCAAATCTATTTCTTTCCCTTTTGCTTACGCTTAGAAGCGGGTTCTTCATCTTCAGATTCTTCTTCCTCTTCTTCTTCCTCCTCGTCAACTAATTCATCATCTTCATCTTCACTATCTGATACAAAACTATCCTCTTCTGGTTCAAAATATCCAACCAAATGTACCTCATTCTTACCACCCTTTGTAGTCAATTTCAAACCACCCAAAGTAGAAAAGAATACATCAACAGTTGCCTATACAATAATTAAAATTAATCAAAATATATACAACACTCAATACAATAGACAATTATCCACCTCTCTTTGTCTTGCAGACAGCTTCTCCACCTGAGGTCCATCCTGCCGTCAGCTCTTCTATTTACTTCCCCTTCCAGCTCCCGTAGATCGCTTCCAGGTAGTCCACTTGAGGTTACATCCATACCTTCTCATCGCCACGATCTCCGGGAGTGGCTATACCGTTTACGGGGAGATAAATAGAAGAGCCAACACGGCGAGTGGGAAGAGTTGGATTGTAACCTAAGGTGGAACTACAAGGAAAGGACTTAAGGTTAATATCTGTCTACAAAATCAAAGGAAGGTTGTAGGTAGACAGAACACGTTGGGAATTATTATGTAGGGTAGGATCCGAGGATGTATGAGGAGGAACAAATGTTGATAAAGCAGGGAGAAGGATGGTGATATATCGTGGATCGTATATAAATAAATTGAATAAAGTAAAAGATTGGTGAATACGATAATGAATGTCTAGTCTAGAGGATAGAAATAAATTTCAACTTACATGTTCATGTACACCTTTTTGGAGTGTGCAGATATTGTATGCTTTATCACCATCTACAAGTTGTACATATGTTCTTTCATTACTAGTAGGTTCATTGAGACATATTTGTGACAAATGGACAATATTAGCGAGATCATTCTTGGGGGTAACGGAACTGCCAGGTGCAATAACAGCTCCAAACAACATCTTTATCAAACTTTCAAGAAGGAATAAATTAATCAGTAAAAATTAAATATGATTTGATAATGAATCTAATAAAATTTTTTTTGTTTGTTGATCTTTTATTGGGTAAACAACAGCAACAATAACTCGGTCCAATAATGTGGATCACATCTATATATTATATGTATCACAAGCTATAGTAAAAAAATCAATATTTAGTCATCATATAATTATAATAAATATAAATCAAATAGATTTTGAATCAAATTTTATCTTCTTCTAAAAATTTTTCAATTCCTACAAAGTCTTGTCATGAAAATTCATGTCTACAGCCACACCCTATGATCAATACTTTGTCATCCAACGCCTATAGTCATATGATTCCATCGTTCATATGTCAGGTTTAACTTTATATAATTTACTCTAATTTATTCCCGGCATTGTCATCATCCATTAGTCCCATCGAACATACTCGAACTAGACCTTAAGATCATACTATGAACTCACTAACCGCTCTACTCTATTCATTGTTCAATGCAGGTCTCCATTTTTGATAATATATCTAACCCGAAGTTATAATCGTCTCGCTTTCTCCTGCAGAGAGCTCTTCCAATTACCTATCTCTAAAGAGTAGAGCCACTCCCGGAGATCGTGGCTGAGAGAAGTCAATGATTGGACCTCAGGTGGAATACCCGCAGCTGATCTACGGGAAGCGGAGGGGGAACTAAATAAAGAAGCTGACGGCAGGACGGACCTCAGGTAGAGGCGAGTGGGAACAGAAGGTGTAGAGAAGACAGTGATTGAACCTTAAGTGGAATACCCGAAAGTGATCTACGGGAACTTGAGGGGGAGGTAAATAGAAGAGCTCTCTGCAAGAGGAACAATGGCTGTAACTAGAGGTAGAGGTGTCATACTAGACTGGATCTAATATTAAAGACCTATCGGGTAGACAATGTTTTAGTTATTATGCTTCTTCTCGTATATTATAGTTGAGTTGTATAATATATATATGATTGTTTAATATATTATTGTATTTATGGTAGTTTAATAGCTTCTGGCATATCTAATAGGTCTCCATAGAAGTAGATACCTAATGATACGATAACAAATCCTATACTTCTGAGATACATTCTTACATCTTCTGATATTAATGGCTCAGGGGCCTGATCCATCATACCTGGGAACATCATCTTTAATATATTTCTTTTAAATGATGAAGTTAAATAAACCTTTTTGCACTATGATCTTCTATACCACTTTTAAACATAAAAGTAGTGTCCCTAATATCTTTAAATAAAATTTTGTGCAAATGGGAATTCCTAAATATAAATTAAGGTATTCTGAATCATAGGCCTCTATGATATATATATGGTTCCATTATTGGGTAATAAATTTTAACGCGCACCCATCTACATGGAATACGACATCTTGAAGATGACACATTAAAGGATGATTTTAAAGACAAAAATTTATAGACATTGGCATTATAAAGAATGGCAAAGATATACAGCAGGATATTTAAGGACATGTAAGATATCATTAAATTATAATTTCATATATTTATACTTTAGTTGTAAAAAATAATCTACCAAATAATGAATTAATAGGTTATGTTATCAATGATAAACACCCGAAATCTATTAGAGTTGCTTGTGATCGGTATGTTTCCTTTATTCTACCATTGCACAGTTATAACCTCAGATACATGTACGTCGTTCGCTATAAAAAAGTCTTCAGAATGACAAAGAAAGTCTGGGCACATGATGAATATAATGAAGCAAAACTAGGAGATATCGTCAGGATACAACCACTAGGATATCGCATCGGACCATGGAAGACATATGTACTACATCGCATTCTACACGTACAAAATAAAGGAATCTACAATGGACCAGAAGATAAATTAATGCTCTCCGACACTTGAAAATTATTTAACATAGTAAATTTAATGAAGGAATATTCAATGAATAATCTATAATCACCTATGGGTCACATAATTTCTGCTTTATACTCTACCTCCACCATTAGTCTGAGTCACCTTGTTTTTCATTGCATGAATCTCTCCACCTGAGGTTACAACCAATGTTCCACTCGGCGTGGAGCCCCCTCTATTTACCTATCTCTAAAGAGTAGAGCCACTCCCTGAGATCGTGGCAGTGAGAAGGTATGGATTGGACCTCGAGTGGAACCCGCAGCTGATCTCAGGGAAGCGGAGGGGGAGGTAATTAGAGAAGCTGACGGCAGGAATGTGACCTCAGGTGGAAAAACAGTGGAATGAGGAGTAGGACTGGGCATCAGGTGTATGCTGACGGCAGGATGAAGAAGGATTTGTAGTTATCTTTGATGGATAGCTTCAAAAATATTAAACTTATGTTTGATGTCACTTGACATTGCTCCTTTTTGCGATACCGGCATTGAGCATGTATGAATGTAGTCTTGATACGTTGCTTTTACTGTGTACTGCGTCATATTCCTCTTGTTTCTGTTGTTCTAATTCATATTGTTTCCTCTCTTCGAGCTTCCTCTTATAAGCACCTGTGATGAAGGCTTCACTGACCTCATTATTATTACTCTCAATGTCTTCCTTGAGTAATTGTTTCTCGAGCGCGATGTCTCTATCAATCTGCCTGTACTTGGCAGTAGATATAAGTTTCTTCATATATTGCGATTCTTTAGTATTAATTTTGATATTCTTATTATCAATCTTGGCATGTTTAACATCATCAGATATAAATCCCAAGTATTGTAAGCTCTTCTTGTCATTTTGAACGCGCTCATCATCAACGAATTCATCATACTGATAAAGCTCCGGAGCTAATCCATCAGTTGATAAATCAAGTTTCTTATCAAATGTTGGTTTATTTAATGCTGATTTATCTTCAGTTGCCGGGGTTGTACTCCGTTTTTTGGCCAAGAGGTGTTTACCCACTGATGTGTCGTCTTCATTGTTGCCATCTTCATCATTGCCGAAGATATTGTTCAATTTTACTTTATCATTCTTTTTAATATTATCACTGTCTTCTTTGACACTCGTCTTTAATGTTATTTTCATTTCTATAAATTGATTCAACAGATCGCGTTCCCAATATTTGAAGACCTTAGGTGCGGGTAGATTATATTTATAACACGTAATTTTAATTTTTGTTAGTGTTGAAACACTTTTATTTAAATGATGGATGACGAAGAAGGTCGTTTATTTAGATGTCGTAGGACATGTTGCGAGATGTTGGAAGATCGCGGCTACTTTATACCCAGCCAGGAGAAATTGGAAACATTTGCTGAGTTTAAGGCTAGATATGAACTTTATGATAGAACGTATGTTTTTTATTATATAATTTACTGGATATTCAATATAGGCGTTCAAAAATGTTATTGGTGGCATCACAAAGAGCTGCTTCAGAAAATAAATTACTAGTATACTTCGCTGATGAGACTAAAAAGACCGGTGTTAAGCCTATAAGAGAGTAAATTCCTTATGTAAAACTAAATATTCGTTATATTAGATTAACTGAACGTATGGAAGACCATGATATTCATCGCGCAATTTTAGTAACACAAAATGTATTAACACCATTCGCTAAAGATGTAAGTAGAATACTTCTACATCTATTCACTTAATATCTCCTACCTCCAGGCCATAATGGAAGCGTCACCCAGGAATATTATTGAGAATTTTATGGAGACTGAATTACTAGTATGTAAGATCATATGAAATTTTAAAATCTATAGGTCAATATAACAAGACATGAATTAGTACCCAAACATATACCACTCACAATGGAAGAGAAACAAAATCTTCTACAAAGATATAAAGTATGCTTTTACATCAAAAATAAATATTATATCATAGGTCAAAGAAAGCCAAATACCCAGAATACAATCCGCAGATCCCGTCGCACGATATTTTGGACTATCCAAAGGACAGGTTTGTTTCTAAAAATGAAATAAACAAGTCATTATCTATCCTATGGACTTCCACCTGAGGTTACAATCCTACTCTCCTTCCCACTCGCCGTTCCACCTGAGGTTAGTCTTGCAGACAGCCCTTCCAATTACCTATCTCTAAAGAGTATAGCCACTCCCGGAGATCGTGGCGATAATAAGGATTGGACCTCGAGTGAAACCCGCAGCTGATCTCAGGGAAGCGGAGGGGGAGGTAAATAGAGAAGGCACCACGCCTAATGGGAAAGAAAGTTGGATTAGACCTAATTTTAAACTCCTTCGTGTTTGATATAAATATGTATAGGTTGTGAAGATAATTCGTCCGAGTGAGACAGCGGGTAGATATGTGACATTTCGTTTGGTGGTGTAGCATGTATGGTATAATCGCAATAGATTTAAGGATATTTAATATCCCAAATGTAAGAATTGCCATCATTAGATGTAGTGATTAGGTGATTACAGTTGAAATTAAATTTGACATCGATAATATTGGCCGAGTGATCATTCATTATATGTTTAATATTAAGAGTTTTAGTTTCTAATAATTTTATACATCGATCCCATGAGCTTAAAGCCAATAACGCACCATCATTTGAGATGTCCATATATGATATACCAGATAATGTAGTGATTGATTTCAGAACATCAAATTTATTACCTGACAGATAGAGCATTGTAACTACACCCTTAGTATCACCGATTATTAAGATATTCTTCCATATAGCAAGGCCTGGTATACTTTCCAACGTATCCATAACGTATACTACGCAAGGTTTTTTTATGTTCCTCAAGTCATGTATAGCGATAGTTGCCGATTCATATGTTGAAATAATATAATTAGGACCAAGCTGAGGGTAAAATCTACAATGATGTAATATACCCAACTCCTTCTTAACTGAATGTACAACGTCAAATGGCTCTAACATATGCGTCACGTTATAATCTATAATTAAAATGTAGTAAATACTATTTTGTCTATCAGAATGAATCGCTATCCTACTTAATATTCCACTAGGCCTTCTCACCTGAGGTTACAAACTTCTCTTCCACTCGCCGTGGTGGCTTCTTCCAATTACTCCCCGTAAACGGTATAGCCACTCCCAGAGATTGTGGCGAAAGTAATGATTGGACCTCAGGTGGAACCCGCAGCTGATCTCAGGGAAGCGGAGGGGGAGATAAATAGAGAAGGCCTACACGGCGAGTGGAAGACAAGGATTGGACCTCAAGTGGACAATTAATGGAATGGAAAATATAATCATCGATAGAATAAGAATTACCTTTGGTATTGATTCTAAAGTCTATGGTTTTGATGATATTTTCCTTTTCTGGTACGAGTACGAGTGGATTGACATTATCTTCGACGGAAATTCTGGCAAATGATGTCATTTTATTATCAAATTTACAATAAATCTTATCATTATTTACATCATACAATGATACATACAAGTCATTCTGGATCACCAAATGGTCATCTGAAATTTAAAAAAAATAATTCCACATAAGACAATCACTCTCTTCTTCCCATGCGCTGTCCCTTTGTCTTGCAGACAGCTCTTCTATTTACCTATCTCTAAAGAGTAAAGCCACTCCCAGAGATCGTGGCGTAGGTGAAGGTAGGGATTGGACCTCGAGTGGAACCCGTAGCTAATCTCAGGGAAGCGGAGGGAGAAGTAAATAGAGAAGGCCTCCACGGCGAGTGGAAGACCTCGGGTGGAGAGCTATCAGCAAGAAAAGGAAGTTCAATGGATAATAATTCATGGTATGGTTAATACTTTTGCACATGTAGACATACCTATTGGATGATAAGGTACAACAAACCTTAATAGTTCATCGACTGCATTTGTTTTCAAGATATTACCTACTTGGATATCCCATTTGGAGATAATACCGTTGGCTGAAGTGGTTAGCAACTGATCATGGTATTCTCTAGCTGATGTGAATCCATTTATACTTCTTATACACATCAAAGTCTTGACCTTCATTTAATATTAGAATATTGAAGTTGATAATGTTATTGTTCGACATTTTTATTTAGGTGCCCTAAAGTGGCCTATTGATGGAATAAGGTGTTTTGGGAGTATTAAAGTTAACCCCCGACATGGGCAAGGGTGAATGATATGTATACATTGTCAAATACTATAATTATTACTAAATTAATAATGTCGTCAATAAAATATTTTAAAAATGAGTAAATTGTATTATATATTGACGATACGTAGGAATTTCGCTGGTACACTTCATCATGGGTTGAAGCAATCCATTAGAATGCCAGCGGCGAGTGAAAGACCACTATTTAGAAATGTATTTGATAGAGCGGATCATCCAAAATTGTGGTTAAAGGATACAAATAAATATGATCGTGATCATCCAGCTAAAACATTGAGTGATTTAGTTGTACCACATGGTCATGGTCACGCGTTTGGTAATAGTAGTACTTGGAGATATGGACATTATGTTAATGTATGGGAGCCAATATTCCCTAGAACACCAGATTTATCTAAAGGTGAATTAATATCTGGTGCTAATTTCACACGTACCAGCGGTTGGCATTCACCATTTGAACCCGCTGTTGTATCAGTAGGTAAACTTACACCGGATCATCAAAGACCAGCTGGATATGCAGAAAATGCACCTGTACCAGACTCTATGAATCCAGAATTGTTCCCAGATTTTAGGGAATATAGAATACCTCCCAATATCGATCGCAGGCCCGCCATCTACCTCATCACCGCTTCCGCACTGTTCTTCTTCCTCGCATTTGCCAGATCATTCATCTGTAAACTCATTCACTACTTCTGGCTCGCTAAGGTATGTTTAACTAATACAGTGTCTCGAATGAAGTATCTTCCACTAGATCTTCTACCTGAGGTCCTTTCCTTCCACTCGCCGTGGTGGCCTCTATTTACTTCCCCCTTCGCTTCCCTGAGATCAGCTACGGGTTCCACTTGAGGTCCAATCACTACACTTCCGCCACGATATCCGGGAGTGGCTCTACTCTTTAGAGATATATAAATAGAGGAAGCTGACGGCAGGACGGACCTCGGGTGGAGTAGACAACATTTTCATATAATTTTTGGTTATATATATTATTTTAGGACGTTGCAGCGAGTGGTTCTGTGGAGGTTAATGTTGGTAATATGTTACCGGGTGATCAGATTACTGTCAAATGGCGTTCTAAGCCGGTGTTTATAAAGCGTCGTACTGATGAGGAGATTGCTCGTGCAAAGTTAGTTGTGTATTGAAGTAGGGAAAATATTAATTATTTATAGGAAGGACGATACATTACTTGACAGTATGAAGGATCCGCAATTGGATTCAGAGCGTAATGCTAATCCTGAATGGCTTGTTAATATTGCAATTTGTACACATTTGGGTTGTATACCAACTAAAGGTGGTGATTATGGTGGTTTCTTTTGTCCATGCCATGGTTCACATTATGATGGATCAGGTTTGTTTATTATATTTAAATCGTATTAAACATTTATAGGGCGTATAAGACGTGGACCAGCACCAGCTAATTTGGAGGTACCGCCTTATCAATTCATTGATGATAACACAATCAAACTTGGATAATTTAAAGAGTACATAACTTGTTAATTTTTAATTTTATTACTATATTGATAGTTCTATAGTTAAAACAAGAGAAGTTAGTGTGATGATTGTTATTTAGTCTAAGAAGGTGTTCCAACTCCAGCGACACCTCCTTCACCTGTGCTACTATTTGTTGTTGTTGATGTTAAGACGAACCAGATGTTGAAGTACTATCAGTTGTTGTTGTACTACCTTCAGTACTTGTGGGTGCTGAACTAGCCTCAGTGGATGTTGGTGATGATGAAGTAGCGTTTTGAGTTTGTTGACCATCTTGACCATGTGATGCAACCTGGCCATCAGTAGTACTATGAGTACCACTGCCACCACCCGATGCGGAAACATCAGTAGTCGATCCACCATTTTGAACTTGTCCCTCACCACCAGTGGCACCTATATTATCACTTGCAGTTTCTGACTATGATCCCGTACCTTGTGAAACGGCACCATTTGCTGATCCGGGTTGTGATTGACCCTGTCCTGCGCTGTTGCCTGTTTGGGGAGTACTACCAGCGCCTCCATCACCCTCAGCTCCTCCCTCAGGATTACTGTCAACGGGTGGTAGTACCCAATCTAAGAGTGATTTACCGAAGCCTTTAGCGCCTTCTAAAACGGTTGGTACAGCTGTTGAAACTGCGCCTGATACCAACTCTACATTAGTTTGTCCTCTTAATGCTTGTCTAGCGGTTTGTTCCTCACGATATTTAGCATAAAAGAAATCGAATAAACGTTGGGTATATTCCTTCTCATTGACCTTAGTCCAATTTCCCTCTTCCCATTTCATATAGAAATGGCCAGGAGTATTCTCAGCTGTTTTATTGGTATGTAATCTTACACCTTTAAATCTAGGATGAGCATGTGCCCATAATAATAAACAACATTCACCTTCTAAACCAGTCCATACAACATGTCCACCAAATTTGACAGAAGTTAATCTAACATGTTTAGGTTTTACAACAAGTGTCTTGAATTCTTCTGCATAATTATATTCTACACTGAATTTATTACGGTCAATATTCCTCTCAACATCGACCTCTTGTGTTGGCCAATCAGCACCTAAAGTAACATCACGTGGATTAGCATTGAATAGATCATATGTATATTCATATTCCCTAACACGAGTCCATACACCATCTTTAAGTTGATAATAATGATTTTCACAACCACCATCAGATAAAAATAATGATACACCATTAAATGTATTCGTTTGATGTGTCCATACTAATGTACAATTAATATTACTAGCTTCACCATCCCATAAAAGATGGTTGTTATAGTATACTCTTTGTAATCTACCATGCTTTGGTCTATACATTACTGATCTATAATGTTGATTATCTTTTTCTATAGCTTCAAATAGATCAAAATCTAATCTACCACCAAGACGCAATTCAACGGTATCTCTTACAACAGGTACCCTTGGATGTCTTGGTACTTCATCCGCTACATTTGCTGGTACTTGTTCATCCTTCAAAAACTCCTCCTTAACAAATGGCACAACAAATACTACTGTTACAGCAACACCACCTAATACTAATAAACTTAAGAATACTTTACCTACAAGTCTCATTATAACAACAATTTAACAAAGTTAAGTAATTATACTCGTCAACAATATACACACTAATACATGATACAATTAAAAAATAGGCTAACGGTAGTAGTTACTATATGTCTTTAGAATTTTATGGCCTTTAAAATTTATATCCTACGCTATATATAACAATGGAGGATTAAATATAAGTCATGCATCTAAATCACATACACATTTCAACAATTACTCAAATTTGTCCATCGCGGTGCAATGCCAATAACATCAAATGCAACGACTTCATACTAATTCGGTGCACTTATACTCAATATAACCATGTAATCATTACATTTATCCGAAATATTACTCAATATTCCATGTCCAACTCCTATCTCGCTCAATATTAACCACATGCATCTCTTTAAATTTATACTCAACGAATACATCAATTCAACACGTCCAAACTGGAAGATTATATCAAATACATTAATCTATTTATTATACATTGATTTCCATTGTTGGAATCTATTCGTTACTACTTCTTCCATGAAATTGTCTAGTGCACCAATACATGTTGACATTTCTAATATACAGTAAATCTGAAATCTCATATTTACGTCATCCAAACTTCAAGAAGATTGTAGAATATTACTAATAATAGTCCATTGTCTACATGAAGTTTACATATCCCATTACTACCTCCAGAGATGAGGAACATCGAGACGGAATATAAACTCCATCTCAATATCCTCAGTTATATAGATTATAAATCAAGTTATATAGATAAATCGTATGTAATAAAGATTAAATTACAGGAATGTGTAGCCTAATACGTGAATTTTTCACATAAATAGCCGTGAAATCTATATAAAAATGCTAGCTTTAATTTCGAAATATAAATAGATTTCAATTGAATTATTAACTTAATGTAGTTTAAAATGAAGTATTTTATTATAATTTATATAAATTTACATGGAATTTATAATGTTCTTTGTAATGGAGTTGATGTTGTACTAGACGTGTCTAGTCAGGATCTGGACCCTAATATACTCGTGGAAATCCCAGACAATAAATATTCACCCAGGAAATATATAACTAAAATCGGCTATTATTTAGTTAAAATTGTCGATGGTGATAACATAATCTGGGAGAAGACAATTGGTGGACACTGTATGGTAGCCATTGTCTACAATATAAACAATGAAGTTAAACATTTAAACCTAAATTTATTCAGTACTTGTAATGAAGATAACATGCTCCACTATCTCAAAACATCTGGAGGATGGGAAAGAGTATCAGCGAGCGTCTATTACGACTCTATACGTAACACTTATGACAAACTTATTCTATACAAGAAGGTTTCTCAACTATATAAAAGTAACACGTTGGCAAGAATTCTACTCAGACACATTAATGAATACATCCAGTAAAATTATAAGATTTCATCAATTAAGTACTATAAAAAATGAATGTATCGATGGGGTAGAATGGAAAATTATGCGGCAATTTATTGAATGTAGTGTTAATTAACCCCATTACATCTAATAAATATCATAATATACTATAAATTATGTTATATGTCTAGAGAATACATGTTATAGATGATAGAATTGAGGGTGTGATACAGAAGTTGTATGGGACAAAAGCTGCATGCGTAAGATGCCACCATATATGTTGAGCAGTTCTCGGCGGGAATGCTTTAGAATCAGCGTACCATTTACCACCTGGTCCTATCACAGAGGCACCAGTACCATAATCAATATCCAAAGTAGTAACCATGTCCTAAAACTGGTAACCCTATCAGTGAGACCATTGGATGTAGTAGTTCCATCACCATCAGTGCTTCCATCAAACTGATTTAGCGCGTGCTTTTTAATGTAATTTGCTACAACAATGGCAATCAATACAGTAGTTACAACAACTAATCCAAAATAAATTGAAATATACCTTACCTTATCAACAGTCGTATCATCATTGAAGTCTACAGAAAAACCCACATACATACCTGGAAATATACCGATGGATATCGCAATCACAATGAGAGCCAAGATGATTCATCTTGCCTTCATAAGCCAACCACCATCTTGAAGATATTCCGGAAGATTATTATTAACCTTTTGTTTAACCTTAGCAGTATTATAATCCTGATTAAGAGCAGTACTAGCATCATTGGCCCTACTAGTATTGTTAGCTTGGGTTTCGTTATTCGCGTCCTTCAACAAATTTTCAACCATCCGCATATAATCGACGCGACCCTCTTACAATTAGTTATAACAGCATCCTCCCGTTTACCTGCAGCATAAGTACGATTATCATTACCACTACTAGTTCCATCATCAGGTTTAAGGAAAGCAAATGCTGATTTTGTAGCATCATCAGCATTAAAGTTCGGTGCTAGTTGTTCTTGTACATTTCGTACATGTGATAATTACAAACTCACTATAGACAACAATTGCGTCGGCGTTTTATTATAAAGCCAGCCAGAAACATGGCAATCTTACACAGAGCTTCATGTTTATGGTCTTTAGGTTGAGGAGGAGCTTCAGGAGCTTGAACTTCCGGCACTCAGTTCCATGGATCAATATCCAACATCACGACGACATCGATCAACAATAGGGGTTGGAGTGAAACTCGACACATTTATAATTAGAGATATTGGGGTATAAAAATTGATTATGAGGATAATTACAAGGGGGTTTCGAATGGATCTATGGCATTAAATTCAACGAGGGGACGGAAAATTAACAATTTTAAGTCGCAAAGTTGAATGGTAGTTAAATGATGAGAAATTTAGGAATTTTTTCCAAAATAACTATATTTTATAAGAAATAAAAATTTTTTGCATTATATATTTGAATATTGAAGCTTAATTTAAATGGATTCGGAACTATGTTAATAGTAGATATAGTAACGCGCGACAATGGACCATGATAGAGTAACCCCCTATATAATGGATGATATAATGAAACGTCTATTCATGGGAGCATCTATTAATAAAAAAGACGTCATCACAAGATTAAATCCCGACATCATTAAACTCTACTGGTTGAAATATGGTCATTTCCCTCAATCAAATAGGGTTATTTATATCCAACTAGTCGTTTCATATATTGTTCGTTGGTATATTTCACCCCCCAGTACCATCCTTCATGTGTGTACTCTTCTCACCTCCTCCTCCCACTATCATCCCCCCTCTACACTCTCATCTCTCCCCTTGTCACATAATTGTGGTGGTACTATCATATTTCCATCACCTCATCCCCTATCTAATGGAGGGAACTTACTTATTCCATATACATTATCCTTCATTGACATGGGGTTAAGCTCAACCCCTTTCTAATTACCATCATTAAAACTATAGACCACCCATTATCATCAATATTATATATTTAAAATTTTATATTTAATGATGGTAATTAAATTTCCATCATTTCCATGTATATTCCAATATACATGGTCATATAGTTTATCATTTGAAATGTAGTACTTGTATATTAGAAAATGGCAGTAGAATTTAGGAGTTCGACTAAATTGAACTCATATTTATCATTTTTTTTATTGGGTTTATGTTCTATGCTTATACATTCAGTTATAAATTTGGAATCATTTATATTCTTGAGGTTATATGGCACGACTATACACGATGTACAGGGGACATGTTTCTTTTTAAGAAGATTCCATTATTTAATAGGGATTATTATATTTTGTATTTTTTTATTTGTAAATTTTAAGAATTGTTTTATAGTAAATTTATGTTTATTTTTATCGTACCTATATGGATGTATTCATTTGTATTATATAACAAGTGGTTGTATAACGTTCAGTAAGTCAACCATTGCGCATTTGGTATTTATATCAATTTTTTCTCATGCATTATTCGCGTCGTCTATATTGTATATTTTAAATCCAGACATTAAGGATAATGATAATTCTTTAAGGTTGACCTCACTGGTCTGTGGTATGTTCTCATCAGGTCAGTTTATAAAGGTGTCCATGGGCCTTTCATTTGATCCATTTTCTCCATCAGATTATATAGATGAGACTTTACTTGTCTTCACTAAAGTATATACTTCTTCTTTGATCATTACAGGCCTCTCTTGTGTCACCATCTATTTTACTAAAAAGGAGATACATGACGAGTGTCAGAGGTTGAAGAGGAAGTGTAACATTAAGAGTTGGTATTTCAATGACGGATCATTTTTATATGACACGGACGAAGTTGATGACTCTCTTATTGATATATTCTACAAGAGTTATGGATATTTATTTGTTCTGGCATGCTTATCATTGACTTATACTCCAACGTATAATAATTTCATGCATCTCATCAATAGATTTGATACTCCAGACTCTATTTCCCTTGGTTACCTTCATTATAATATATCCTTTGCTATTGCAGTCATCTTTTTTTACATTATTTATAACGAGTATTGGGTTGTAGATGTCTATATTGATCCTGTATATCCACTCATGACTGTTAAAGAGTCTGGATTTACGATAGCCTTGAATAATTCCGGTTTACCACCTGAGCAATTAACTACTATTGATGCCAATGATTTTATTAATAATTTGATCTGTAAAAGATTATTTCGTCCAAATCATCCTTGGACAATGTTACCATTTAATGAAATTTATTCAAGCTGGGAAGAATATGATAATCATGATAATCAGGTGATGATGAAATTGCTTTCA
>JAIQCW010000090.1:0-33677 GCA_020283715.1 Cytauxzoon felis
CCCGAGAACGATCTACGGGAGTTTGAGGGGGAAGTAAATAGAAGAAGCTGTCTGCAAGACAACGAGAGGTGGATGTAACCTCAGGTGGATAGACCTTCGTGTATATTTGTCATTTCTCATTTAGATAATGACTTTGGCGTTTCCTGTGATCATTTTGATATTGCATGGTGATTTGAGATTGCATTCGATATCATTATTATTGAATTCGATGGTATTATTGTTATGATGATTGATGGAGATATCATTGAATGTTTGTTGTAATTTATAGAGTTTATTTTCGAGTATATATACATTTGATTTGAGTTCATTGATTTGATTATTTTTATATTTAATTAATTGATTGATAAGATTTTCTTTAATTTTGATATTAATAAATAATCTTTTACTTTTATTAATTTCATTAAGATATAAATTTTGTCTTTGTATATCTTTATTTTTTAATTCATTTTCTAAATTATTAAGTATAATTTCTTTATTATTAATATTATTAATAATAATATTAAGATGATCAGATAATGATTGTAATTGTTTAATTAATTCATTATTTTTATTATTTAAATCATTAATATCAATTAATAATTTTGTATTTATATTTGTTAAATTAATTAATTTATCATCACGTTCTTTAATAATATTACTTAAATTATTAATTTGTTTATTATATATAATTATATTTTATTTATTTGTAATTTATATTCATTATTTATATTATTTAATTTTATTATTTTATTATTTAATTCATTTATATTTATTTCACAATTATGTAATACTTTTTCTAATTTTGTTATTCTATTTTCTTTATTTAATAAATTTTCATTAGATTCTAATATTTTTATACGTACATTATCTAATGCATTAAATGTTTCATTATATTTTAATTCTAATTCTTTATTTCTATCTCTTTCATAATTTAATTCTTTTATTATTCTATTCAATTCATTATCATCATCATTACAATTCTTTAATTCTATATTCATATATTGTTCATTTATTAATTCATTCGTTATCATTGTATCAATTTCCATTCTTTAATTATACAATCATATACAATATTTATAAATAATCTATACTATAATATATATACACAAATGAATCTAAATGGATTATATAACAAATATTATAAATTCATACCATACTATATATACATACAATCCACCGAAAGTTATACAACCTCTCTTTGTCCTACCGTCAGCTCTACACTTGAGGTCGTCCTGCCGTCAGCTTCTTCTATTTACTTCCCCCTCAAGCTCCCGTAGATCGCTCTCGGGTTCCACTTGAAGTCATGTAGAAATAGTTAATATGGGCGGATATCATTAATATATTACAAGTTCTTCATTTGGATAATTGTAACTTAGGGGACCGGGAAAATTATTCAATATAAATGTCAACCAGGAAGAACGAAGATAATCAACCCCTAAGAACAGGAATTCTACCCGGAAGAACAGAACTCCACTTGAGGTTACAATCCTACTCTCCTTGCCATTGCATGGAGCTCTTTCAATTACCTATCTCTAAAGAGTAGAGCCACTCCCAGAGATCGTGGCATTGAAATGGTAGTGATGTAACCTCAGGTGGAACCTGTAAGCGATCTACGGGAGCTGGAAGGGGAGATAAATGGAGAAGCTCCATGCAATGGAAAAGATGGTCCTCAGGTGGAGACAAGTAAAGGACATCAGTTCCATAGTTACATTCAACATCATTGTGTTACGATGTACTTTCATCTTCTTTTTGATCATATTCTTCTAGTTTTGTATAGAATGCTTCTTTTGTGCTTTCGATCCAATTTCCATCATCTAATTTGATGTAATATATATTACCATCTGATGGTTCGATTGTTTTAATATATAAATGTACTAGTACTGGTTTATCTTCTTTTAAATGTGCAACAGCCATAGTACATTTATCATGACCATTAGGACTTTCCCATATAATATTATTACCTTCTGTTACTTCAGTAGTATGTATATTAGAATTTTCAATATATGTTTTAGATTTTAGACCATAAAGATAATGATCTATGATAGTAAATTTATTATACATATATGAACGTAATAAATTAAGACGAAATTCTAATGTAAATAATCGAACTTTGGATTTATAATCATTTTCATTAATTTCTATCCATATCTCATTAATTTTTTCATAATATTTAAAATATCTATCTGTATTATAATTTATATCAATTAATAAATATATATTTTATTATTTTTTTTATGTATTGTTATAGATGTACATTGAACATCATCTTCTTCTTCACGCATCCATATTATATTTTTATCTTCACGTATACCAATTATACAATAATAATCTGGTGAATTATATTTACCCATTTTATTATTTGGATTATTTAATTTAATTTCATAATCTAATTTTATTATTCTAGGTGATATATCATATACACGTTCTGATACCATTTTATATAATAATTTTACATAATATGAATGATGTATACCCATCCATAATTCATCTTTATATTCATAATGATAATATATTAATGATCCATTATTATTAATCTCTAATGATAATAATTTTATACCATCTATATTTATATAATATGTTATATCTGTACATTTAATATTATCATCTTCATCATTCTCCCATAATATTATATCACCATCCTTAACACATCTTATAATTGTATCATTACGAAATTCAAATGTAATATATGATGTACGACCATCTCGAAATGTATAATCTGATATATTCGATGGTGGATTGAACAAATCAAATACCTCATCAGGATTTATAGATAATATACCAATTATGAAATTATATACCAATAATATCACTAAAACATACATTTAATATATCATAAATACAATAATGCACACATTTCTATAATCCTAAATCAATAGACCATATTATGGGGAATAATTCTCTAATAGATCTAATGCAAAATAAATTATAGACATTTACCCGATGAATCAATACCAATAAAATATCAACTCGAAATCCAATCACTATCGTCACTACCATCCACTACAAACTTTCCTTCGTCTTGCAGACAGCTTCTCCACCTGAGGTTACATTCCTGCCGTTAGCTCTTCTATTTACTTCCCCTTCCAGCTCCCGTAGATCGCTTCCAGGTAGTCCACCTGAGGTTACAACCACTTTCTCTTTCCACTCGCCGTGGTGGCCTTCCTTATTTACTTCCCCCTCCGCTTCCCTGAGATCAGCTACGGGTAGTCCACTTGAGGTTACATCTATTATACTCTAGGCCCGTTCTTCCGGGTTTACAACCTCTGTTCCTCCGGGTAGAATTCCTGTTCTTAGGGGTTGCACATCTACTTTCTTCCGGGTAAACATTACACCGAGGATGATCTCAGGGAATCCGAGGGGAACTAAATAGAAGAGCCACCACGGCGAGTGGAAAGGTTGTAGTGGATGATAGTGACGATAATGATTGGACCTCGAGTGGAGAACTTTCTTATAGATGATTATTTATGTTTATGGAAGCGATATATATAAGTTATAAAAGATTATGATGATTAGTATTCATTGCATTGTATAATTTCTTCTTCATCTGATTCATCATTTTGTGTGAGTAATTCACCGAATATTTTTCCGATAGCTGATGGTTCATTATCGAGTGCAATATCATCAGGATGTATTTTGGATTCATTATATATAGGTGGTTTAACATTGAAATCGATATTTATAGATTTATCACAACCGAAATAAGAATCACATAATGCTGATACAACGATTGTATTATTACCAATTCTATCAGCTATAAATTGTAAATTATGTTCTGATTTTTTTTCTCTATTATTAATAATTGTATATGCTATAGTTTTATCTTCATCTTTATAATTAATTACTAATGACCATTCTTCATATTTAATCCATGGAAAATATGGAGCATGTATTGCACCACATGATTCATTATCTTGTAGATTAATACGATTAAATATAATATTAACAGTAATTAAATCATTAAGATATATATCTTGTTCATCTGTAACAAATAATTTAACATTCATTTCTATCCTAGGAAATATATTACAGAATTGTTTTATATCATATAATTGTTCATTAGACATATTATAAGTACCACGTTGTTCTTCAGGTGATAATATAATATAATCTTCAATATATTTAATACTATTTTTACCTTTATGTATATGATTAATAATATCATAATTAAAATGTGGTATCTGTAAAAACATTTCATTCTTATTAGATAAACCATGTATTATACAACGTCTAAAATCTAATATCGATTTTATAGTTAATAACCATCCTTTACATATACATACATCTAGCATACATTGTGTTATTATCATTGAATATTTCAATATCTCCTTCTGTACTAATTTCAATGTATCTGGTAAATCATCAATACGATTCATATGACATAATAATAATACAAAATTTCTAAATGTCTCTCTTGTTATATTCTTCTTCTTATAATCACCAACCACATCATTATATTTCTTCAATAATTGATCATCACCACTACGATATGGTATCATACAACATTCAGTCGAACATGCATACACCTCTGGTAATGCCTTATGTCTAGTATTCTCACTCATCGAATAATATATCAATTGCAATGTCTCTATCCTTATACCAGATGCTATACAAATTTTATTATAAAATTTATACACATTCATCAATTCCATTCCACCCGAGGTCAATCCACCATCCTTCGTCCTGCCGTCAGCTTCTCTATTTACATCCCCTCGGATTCCCATAGATCATCCTCGGTATTTTGTCAACCCGGAAGAACGAAGATGTCAACCCCTAAGAACAGGAATTACACACGGAGGAACAAAAGGTGTCAACCCGGAAGAACAGACCTTGATCATAGGTCCAATCAACCTCGCGTTCTCTTGCAGAGAGCTCTTCTAATTACCTATCTCTAAAGAGTAAAGCCACTCCCGGAGATCGTGGTGATGAGAGGTTAGTGATTGGACCTCAAGTGGAACCCGTATCTGATCTCAGGGAAGCGGAGGGGGAACTAAATAGAAGAGGCCACCACGGCGAGTGGAACAGTGGTTGTAACCTCAAGTGGAGGCGAGTGGAATGGATAGTTAGATTGGACCTCGAGTGGAGGTGATTATGATTGACATACCGGTATATAATTTATGATATTTGGAGTACCAAATGAAGAGTGATGGCATTACAATTAGGATGAATAAGAAAAGTATAGTTAGAATAGCAATTTGATTATTTTCATCAACAAGGAATCTAATATAATAATAAAATAAGTAAATTTTAATAATAAAATATACCTAGGTAAACCAATACCAATTTTCATCATACCCGGACCATCCGGATTACCATATAACGCATAATTCTTACGAGATGTCTATAATATATATGTCATAATGAAAATTATATATCATGTAAACATATCCATCCGAGGTCCAATCACTACAACCTATCTATACCTTTCGTCGTCCTGCCGTCAGCTTCTCTATTTAGTTTCCCTCCGCTTCCCTGAGATCAGCTACGGGTTCCACTTGAGGTCCAATCACTATACTTCGGCCACGATCTCTGGGAGTTGCTCTACTCTTTAGAGATAGGTAATTAAAAGAGCTGACGGCAGGACGAAGAAAGGTATAGATAGGTTGTAGTGATAAGTTTTCATTGATGTTATATTATGTAACATACTTCATTGGTGAGTGTTCGATAAGCTTTGGTGATGAGTGTGAAATGTGCTGACATTTCTGGATCATTAGGGTTACGATCAGGATGATATTTAAGTGAGAGATGGCGATATGCTTTTTGTATATCTTTCTTATTAGCGTCAGAATTTAATCCTAGTAATTGGAATGGATCAAATCTCTTTATATTATCATTTGGATTGATACCTAAAGATTTAAATATGAAAAAAGAAGTAAGTGAAACAGAATTTGTAAACCAGTAAGGATTATAGAAACGAAGTCATTGTCCATAGAATGTTCTCCACTCGGGGTCTATCCTGCCGTCAGCTCTTCTATTTACTTCCCCCTCCGCTTCCCGTAGATCAGCTACGGGTTCCACTTGAGGTCCAATTCTCATTACCTTCACGTTCCTCCGGCTAGAATTCCTGTTCTTAGGGGTTAAACATTACGTTCTTCCGGGTATAATTCCTGTTCTTAGAGATAGACATTATACCGAGGATGATCTACGGGAATCCGAGGAGAAATAAATAGAAGAGGCTCCACGCCTAGTGGAACAGTGGTTGTAACCTCAGGCGGAACGGCGAGTGGGAACAGATGTTGTAACTTCAGTTGGACTGGAAAGGGTGGTAGTATAACCTTCGTTGGATATGACATTGTAAGGAATTTATGAATGGTAATAGAGTGAGAAACAAACCGGTGATAAGAGTGAAGACGATCCACCAGAAGAAGACGAGTAATAGGAATTGTAATAATTTACATGGTGTGATAATATTGGTGATTTTAAATGTACTATTGGTATTAGCGCATCTTTTTTTAATACAAAAAGTACATTTACAATTTTTTACTGTTGGATGTTTATCATCATCTTCAAGATAAATGTCAGATAATTTAAGATGTTTTGGTAAATTATTAGTTTTAGGTCCAAACCATTTTTTAAATAAATAAAATGTTATTGGTAATAAGAAGCATGTCATAAATCCACTAGTAAATATTCTAGACGCAAAATCATCATAGGACAATAATGGATCCTTCTTACTACCACGCATAAACGTATCACGAAATTGTGACATTGGACAAGTACATAATTATTGAAATATACATATATACATGAAAATACAAAATATATTAAAATTTATGAAATAACTATACCACAAACCGATTCCAGTCTATCCCCCAATCCATACATCGTAGAAGTATTGTAACATGAGAGAATGTAATAAGCCAGATTAATATGGTAAACTAACTTTCATATAATTTATAGAACTACATCTTTTACAGACAACAATGCAGCTCAGGTCCTTTCATTGTCTTGGAGACACATCTCCACTGATGTCTTTCAACTAAGCATAGGGCCTTTTCCACAATAGGTCGTCTTGCAGACAGCTCTCCACTAGAGGTCCAATCCACTACACCTTCCTTTCCACTAGCCGTGGTGGCTCTCTTATTTACCTCACCTCGACTCCCATAGATCGTCTCGGATATTTCGCCACGATCTTTGGGAGTGGCTTTACCCCTTGGGGATAGGTAATTAGAAGAGGCCACCACGGCGAGTGGAAGAAGAGTAGGATTGGACCTCGGTGGAGGGTTGTCTGCAAGACGACCTCAGGCGGACCGGTGAATGATACAGATGTTAATTGGTCCTCGGTGATATGTCTAATGTAAGAATAGATATTACCAATTGAAATTATTTTAGCTCCTTTTATTATTTTTAACTTTAAAAAATCCTTTAAGTTTTTGTAAGAGTGTAGGCTTATCATTTTCGTGTCTCTGTGACAGCGTACTTTGTTGTACATCCTTTAATACAAATGGTTTAAATCTATAATCATACAATCCAAAGTCATCCAGCGATTCCCATAGGCAGTCATAACTCAGAAATGATAAATCTGTAATCAATGAATATAATACACCATTATGTAAAGTGACCACCAAGAAATGATTATTACGATACATAGCAGCCAGTGTATTCGGCATCAATTCCGTCTTCAATATTGCTAACCCAACTTCCGTCAATTGAGTAGCATATATATCGAAGAAGTTATACACCAAACTCAAATCCGATCCAATACGCAATAATGATAAGTCGATATCTGATGTTACATTCCCGTCGTCAGCTTCCTTATTTACTTCCCCCTTCGCTTCCCGTGGATCAGCTACGGGTAGTCCACTTGAGGTTACATCCTCTGTAGTTCCACCATCGCCACGATCTCCGGGAGTGGCTATACCGTTTGCGGGAAGTGAATTAGAAGAAGCCTCCACGGCAGTGGGAACTGTGGCCGTAACTTCAGGTGGAGCTGCAAGACCTTCGGTGGAGGTGATATTTGAAGGAGTGTTGTTGCTGGATTTTTCGGAGTGTATAGCTAATTTTGTTTGTATCTCATCATAGGTGTATTTATTGAGTATGGAAGAATAAGGTTCTTCAGCGATCCATCCATGTTTTATTGGTATATTGAAAAGTTGGAATAACTTTTTAGGATTATCATCGATTATAGCATTTGTATCATCAAATTTGCAATTGAATATCAATCCAAACCTTAATGAACTTAATGTATCGTATAACTATAAGAAGATTATGATGAATTTTGGACATTTTCCAACAATCTCATGAAGATATCTCAATGAATATTGAATGAATTCTTAATCTCAATACTTCATTGGAGAGGAATTTGATGATTGTATTGAATTTTATCATCCTCACTTCATTCCCATTTATATTCACTGAGATATCCCTCCAAACATGGATTCCGTCACTTTGTCCTTATCTCTCTGAAATAAGGTTTATGACCTCAGGTGGACTACCCGCAGCTGATCTACGGGAAGCGGAGGGACAAGTAAATAGAAGAGCCTCCACGGCGAGTGGAAAGACCTCAGGTGGAACGCCTAGTGGAAGACAATGTATACTGGATTAATCTCGGATATAAACACATGATTGTAACCTTCTTCTATTTACTGAGTTGTTAGTGTTATAAACATACCCATTCTGGATCTTCGTCAGGTAATAGTGATGCTATTGATGAGTAGATATAGTAAAAGCTTGTGCGAGTTTCATTTTCACCGATAGTAAATCGTCTTGAGAGTAAAAGAATATTGATGAGACAGATAAATGGGCATTCGCCATCTGTGGATTGCAATAAAATGGGTACTATATGCGAATTGTATTTTATCCACTTGATTCTGTACATGACATGAGTGTCATTCTGGTCATTCTCCATGACAAGAGAGTAATTTTAAATGAGAAAATTAATATGTTACATTTATATGAATAATAAACTAAAAACTGAGAAATAATATAACTAAACATGTATAATTACTGTTACTGATATAAAGTGATGTTGAAATGTGTATACTCAACCATGAGGTATAATTTAAGAGTACTATAAAATTGATAATAGGAATATCGTGCCTTAAATAGTGATCTTCTTCTAGTTCTTCCATACTTCCAGCTATGCATCAAACAGCTTCAATGCTCATGAAAATTTATTCATCAATTCGAATAATTTACGTACTGATGTGAAATTTATAAGTTAATAAACATTAAATTTACCTCCACGTGAAGCGATTTTGCGATATTTTTGTTCGAGCATGTCTGTAGGATCCTTAGGCGGAACGCGTATGGATTTATGTTTCCGCTGAATAATATATGTTTAGATTTTTCTGATGAAATAAAATACCTTTACAACAGCTTTATCATTTATCTCCTCTTTAGTCTTCTAAAATGGCAAATTTGATATAAATCGGAATCTAAACTTACTGTAGTTGAAGATGCGGTAGATTTATTCTCAAGTGACGTATTGAACGCTATAAATGTGTAACAAGAAGTGATATTTATACAAACCCTTGGAGAATCCCTTGAAATTTGGGATATTTTCGTCAGTTGCGGCATCATCAATATTAGACTGTCCTTGATCTGACATTATATAACAATTTGTATATTACATTGAAATTTCATTAAATTTAAGTTAACCATTAAATTTATAATATTTAAATTGTGTATTGAAATATATATAGTGCCGTCTATTAAAAGGTATTAGATCATCAACCATTGAAATCATAGTATTGATCCAGAAAATACCCAATTATAGTATAGACAGCCATCCACTCTAAGTTACATATACTGTTCCCACTCGCCTCCACCTGAGGTCAAATCCTACTATCCTTCCACTTGGCGTGGAGCCTCTTCTATTATCTATCTCTAAAGAGTAATGCCACTCCCAGAGATCGTGGCGGAAGTATAGTGATTGTAACCTCAAGTGGAATACCCGCAGCTGATCTCAGGGAAGCGGAGGGGGAGGTAAATAGAGAAGGCACCACGCCTAGTGGAAGAGAGGTGGATTGGACCTTGAGTGGAAATATGGCGTTCGTATTCTAAATTATTATCTACTATGAATGAGAGTAAATTGAAACTTCCATTAGTTGTTTAGTGTAGTTTACAGTGTTGGGTCATAAAAGTTTATAATTTGACATCTAATGTTATGAAGATTATTGAATGTATCAACTAACCTGCAGTCTTCAGCTACAGTGATAACGGACATTTCATCATGTGAAGGTACAGCATCCCAAATTGGCGATCTAAAATGATGGAAATTATTAATGAATTTTTAAATGATATTTCAATATACTTTCCTAATGCTTTAGTAATATCAACTTCAATTGATGCATTATTTATTGAATAAACTATAGCTTCAGAATGATTAGATTTATCTAAAATTATTAAAATCTTCATAATAAATAATACAAACTTGTAGATAACACAGAAAATGTTACAAAATAATCATAATTATTCAAAAAATTCGAAAATGTCCTTATAGAATTCTTACGCTCAATACCAAAATTGTAAATCTATACATATTATTTTAATCAATACATAATCCATACACTACACCTGATGTCCAATCCATCTCTTCATCTCCCGCATTATCTTCCACTCGCCGTGGTGGCCTCTTCTATTTAGTTCCCCTCGGATTCCCGTAGATCATCCTCGGTATAATGTATACCCGGAAGAACGTAAATATGTGAACCCCTAAGAACAGGAATTCTACCCGGAGGAACAAAAAATGTTCAACCCGGAAGAACAGACTTCAAGTGGAGTACCTGGAAGCGATCTACGGGAGCTGGAAGGGGGAGTAAATAGAGGAGCTGACGGCAGGACGACCTACGGTGGAGGCAAGAGGAAGTGAGTTGGATTGGATCTCAGGTAGAAGTGGAAGGAGAGGTAAAAAAGAGGTATCGTATTATTTTTAGATATACAAACCTCTTTGAGCATTCTGAGATCGATAAGTTTGGTAGTATTATTTAATCCACTTGAGAGAATGTATCTGGAATAAGGTTCACATTTAACGGAGATGACAGGTAATTCATTATGTATACTATCCATGATATGTACAGCTTCTAATGATCTAGCATCCCAAATCTGAGTAATAATTTGAATAAATAAATGAATTCAACATACTACAATTGAACCATCACTACCAGCTGTGAATAATAATGAACCTGATTGATTAACATCACAACTATTAATACCACCACCATGATGTTGATATATAGTCTCTCTTGATGTATAACATTTACCAGACACTATATCATACAACCTTATTATCGAATTCGATGTCCCACAAAATAAAAAATCACCACATGGATGAAACCTTATAGAACGAATGTTAAATGAATCATATATACGCTCTATATTATTATATTTAACAAATATAATAAATAAACTGTTGTCTAATCCACATGAGATTACCAACTTGTCTTCCAGTTCTACCATAGGTCGTCTTGCAGACAGCTTCTCCACCTGAGGTCCAATCCAACTCTCCTTCTCTTCAGAGAGCTCTTCTAATTACCTATCTCTAAAGAGTACAGCCACTCCCAGAGATCGTGGCTGAAGTGTAATGGATTGGACCTCAGGTGGATTAGCCGAAGCGATCTCAGGGAAGCGGAGGGGGAGCTAAATAGAAGAGCTGACGGCAGGATTGGACCTCAGGTGGAGAGCTCCATGCAATGGAAAAGAGAGGTGTAGTAGATCTCAGATGGAGTATTGTATTGAGGTGTATGTAGGTGTCAACTAACGTAATTCGGTGACGGAGTAGACAAATCCGTTGGTGGCATTGATATCGTGTATGACAATGTTGCAGTCGATACCACCAGATGCTAAAATGTTCCTATTAATGATTTGTATTTCCATATTATTAAGAGAACAAACCTCTTTGGGTGGAAATCTATTGCATCAACTTGTTCCAAATGGCCATTCAGACGACTTGTACACATGCCATTAGGTTTCCTGTGATTAATCATCGATAATTCAAGTATGAATCATACCTCTTACAGACTGTATCATTTGTTTCTATGAATGGTGTCACATTTAATGATCCCGATACACCTCCAATAGCTACCAATGAACAATCACTAGACTGTGCTATACATCTACATGGCTATATGAGGGGAGAATGAATGGATTAATAAATGAATCAACAAAGTTACTTTAAAATTTTGAAACTCGGCAAAATTATTATATGCCATTACTTTATATTTATATTGATCCTCCATATTCAACGTGTTATATTCACATAAAATCTCCTCCATCTTCTTGATTCCACTGAATAATAGGGTATAGGTTGTAATCAACAATCCTTACCTCTCCAGTTCTAATTTGTCATCGCCTAACTCAGCAGTTACTATACTTCTTGAAGATAAATATGCGCAGTTGTTGAAAATGTTATACAAATGATCCTTCCGGAGCATAGAATTAGGCTCTACCTTCATTTTACTCTTTATAATATCAGCTGCATCTTCTAGGCTATAAAGTATCGTTAAAATTAGTAACGCTATAGACAAATTACCCATCATCTAGTAGCTGTTGAGTTACAGCCTCGTAAAAAAATAATTTATCTGTCTTTACCATCTGAAGGCACGAAATTTATTATATTACATTTTTAAAAATTATTTTAAGGAGTTTTAGTATTTAAATTTACATCTAATATTACTCCTACACCCCTATCACCTCCCTGCTGTAAGTCTAGTACAAAATTATAAAAATGATGAACAATCACATATAAATTAAATTTTTATAAAAAATGTCAAATAAAATAGTTTCATTGACTACAGAATTCAAAGAATCTTATAGATTTAATAGTTTTTCAAATGATACATTTATAGTACTACCAGCTCTAAACGCCTTAATTACAAAGCATGATGACTGTCTATATGGATTATCTATACCTAAATATGACCCTAAAGAGGATATTTTATTGAGTAAAGATTTTCTAACTGGTAAATTTCATGTTTTCAATGCCTTTCATCTCTACCATAGGTGCATCAGATGTTACCCGAGAGTACTACAGGAACATTTCAAATAATGATAGAGTTTTGTGCATATTAAACTCCAAAGAAGATAATTTATACGAAACACCACATTACAACAACAAATGTGTCATCTCTGGTGGTGGTTTATCCACTTTTAATGTCAACACAAAAGGCGACGTGCTAACAGTATGCTTTTGCAACAGCATAATTTCATCTTACCAAATACTATCCGACTCTAGAACGGAGGAAGCAACTTCAGCATCTGATGGAATCAGTGAAAGTAAACCGGAAAAGGATAATAAATCGGGTGGACACAATAGCACCACATCAACTAATCAAGTTGATTCATCAAGTAAAGATTGGATTTACTTAAGTCTATTGAAATCTATAAAGGTAAGTTAATAAACCCCACGACCCCATAGATGATAATGAATTAATTCTAGACGAATTTAAGGAATATAACATCAATTTCATACCATACAAATGATGAGTATCTAGCATGCGGTATTGTCGACGGTAATGTAGTTATATACCACAATTATATATTATATCATACTTTCAATAACTTAAAATCAATGGTCTCAATCATAAAGTAAGTAAAAAATATTTGGAAAACCCCATTTAAAATACCCCATTTCTAGATTTTGCCCGAATACTAATTGGTTGGTGGTTGGTACACAGATTGGTGATATAATGCTATATGATATAAAGAGTAAAGTACCATTAATTAAATTTGAAGATCATATGAGTTATGTAACAGATTTGATATTTATAATAACTTTGGATAATAAACCTGGTGGATTCATAACATCATCTAGAGATACAATCGTTAATTTCTGGTCATTAGACATTAAAGTGGGGAAAAATAAAAAGTCAATACAAATACATAAACCATTCAAAAGGATTTTAATACATCAATCGATATGCTCAATCAACATTGTCACCAATCACAAGTATAGCAACAATTGGATATTACTTGTCGCCACATACGATGGAAACATAAAATTTATCAACCCCACCGATGATAATGTACTCAATGTATGTTTTAAACACAGAGATTATTAACTCCTCTACTTCTTTCCATTGTATGGAGCTTCTCTACCTGGGGTTACAATCCACCTTTCTTCATCCTGGCGTCAACTCTTCTCCACTCGAGGTCCAATCCAACTCTCCTTCTCTTGCAGAGAGCTCCTGCAATTACCCATCTCTAAAGAGTAAAGCCACTCCCAGAGATCGTGGCGATAGTAAGGATGTAACCTCGAGTGGAGAACCCGTAGCTGATCTCGGGGAAGCGGAGGGAGAGGTAAATAGAAGAGCTGACGGCAGGAATGTAACTTCAGGTGGAACGCCTAGTGGAAGAGGTGAAGAGTAGGATTGGACATCGATTGATATATCTTCATGAATATATAGGAGCGTTTATGTAGTTATGGTCAGGGTGGTTTGAGGTGTTTACGTTATATTGATTCTACTAATAGTTTGATATCATTGGGTATTAATGGTTCATTATGTATATATAATGATTCATTGCATATTCAACATCAATTATTGGGTAATATAGACCCCATATTCCATTTCAAATTGTGTAAAATAAACCCCACTGTAGAATTGAAATCATTATCGGATGATATGTGTGATTATAGTTATTCTATTGAATGGTTGAATAGAGAGAGGTTGAAGAATAGTGTATTAATGTTTGTATTAATTGGTGATGAAATTATACGTTTATTATCATTAAATTCTGGGGAGTATATAACTATGGGGTTATTTAATGAGGATCACAGGCATTCAGATGTAGTATTGTCATTATCATATTCTGAAAAAGGTAATTATATTATATATTGTAATTATAATTTTTTTTAGAGGATATATTAATCAGTTCTTCTAAAGATGAAAAAATTATTATATGGGATTTAATTACTCTTGTTGCTAATACTATTATTACAATCGATAGCTTATCATTAGCCTGCGTTGAAATCTCAAACTTGTAAGTTTTATAGGGTTATATGGGGTTTTTTATCCTCATTTTTTCATTTTATAGTGTTGATGAGAATAGATTTCATTTGGCAACATCTGGTGATAATGTACTTAAGACATTTGATATAAAATTAAAAGATAGAAATACATATATTGAACCACAATTATTAAATAGTAATAATTCTACAACAGCTATTGTACATAAAAAAGTTATAAATACAATCGCATTTTCACCCAATAATAAAGTATGTTTAAAAAACACCATATTTTTAAAGTTAAAAAACCCCATCTTTTTAATTAGATGTTGGCGACTGGAGGTGGTGATAAGATGATAGTAATTTATACATTAGAAAATTTGATAATTAAAGGGAAATGTATGGGGCATAAAAGATCAGTAATTTCATTAGAATTTATGAAAACAACAAAAATGATAATAAGTTCATCAGTAGATGAAACAATAAAAATATGGAATTTGAATGATTACACATGCGTCAAGACATTCCAAGTATGTAAAATTTTCTAAAAAATAAAATTAACCATAGGGCCATACAAAACCAGTCATGCGCGTACTATTACTACCAAATGATATGCAAATACTCTCATCCAGCATGGATGGACTCATTAAATTGTGGAATATACGAACATCCGATTGTATACATACAATAGATAATCATAATGATAAGGTATGTCAAATGAACAATTTGTAGACTACCAACGTAATATCCACTTGAGGCCTAATCACTACCTTCATTTTGTTTTCCACTCGCCTTCACCTGAGGTCTATCCTGCCGTCAGCTCTTCTATTTACTTCCCCTTCCAGCTCCCATAGATCGCTTCCAGGTATTCCATTTGTGACATTAATCGGGAAAACAAAGTAATCCCAAAGCAGTTGTTAGTAAAACTGCTACTGATCAAGCTAGAGAACAGATTGCATATAATGGAAATGTGATACAACTCCACTCGAGGTCCAATCCACCTCTCCTCCACTTGTCGTTCCACCTTGTCTTGTCTTGCGGACAGCTCTTTTAATTACCTATCTCTAAACGGTAATGCCACTCCCGGAGATCGTGGCGATGTTGAAGGTAATAAGGATGTAACCTCAAGTGGAAATGGAATACCTGGAAGCGATCTACGGGAGCTGGAAGGGGAGATAAATGGAGAAGGCCTCCACGGCGAGTGGAAAAGAGGTGGATTGGACCTCAAGTGGAAGTTACATTGGTAGACTACACATTAATAACTTATATATATAATACATTAGGTATGGGATATGGAATTGTATGGTAGTGATTTGATATCGATATCGGGTGGTAAGATAATATATTGTGTTGATATAACGGATGAGGTTGAGCGTAATAGATTAGAGAAGGAGCGTGAGGATGTATTAAAATGTACACAGATAGATATATTATATAAAGAAGGTAGAGATTATGAAGCATTGAATTTAGCTGTAGAATTAAAGAAACATAATATAGCAAGAGATATAATTATTAAATCATGTAATAAATTATTATATAATAATGAATATAATGATAATATTTTTAAAAATTGGATTAAACATTTGAAATTATTTGATGATTTAAAAATTAAATTAACAGCAATATTTGATTTTATACAAATTTGGATAAGTAATAATAAAACAGCATGGATAGCTAATTGTATAATTTATGAAATATTAAATCAATTCAAACCAAATGAAATATTTATTATTGAAGGATTATCACATCGCATAGATTCAATACTTATACATCAATCTACACATTATAGTCGATTATTAAATCTCATGGAAAAATCACATATATTAGATATACTCATAGGATATAAACATGAAGATAATCATAATCTAAACACCAATAACTCAATAACCAGAAAAATATTATACGATTAATATACATATCTATCTATCATTTAAATATTATCAATAATTGTCTACATCCGAAAATACATATACCTCTACACACTCTCATCCACTCTTCGTTCCACATGAGGTCCAATACACTTCTGTTCCACTCGCCGTGGTGGCTCTCCTTATTTATTTCCCCCTACGCTTCCCGTAGATCAGCTCCGGGTTTTCCACTTGAGGTTACATCACTAACTTCCTGTTCTTCCGGGTTAATATTCTCTGTTCCTCCGGGTAGAATTCCTGTTCTTAGGGGTTAACATATTTACGTTCTTCCGGGTTGGTTACTTGAGGTTATATTCCTGCCGTCAGCTTTTTTATTTATTTCACCCTTCGCTTCCCTGAGATCAGCTACGGGTATTCCACTTGAGGTCTACACTTAGTAGTTAACGGTCCGATCTCCGGGAGTGGCATTACCGTTTACGGGGAGGTAATTAGAAGAGGCTCCACGCCTAGTGGAAGAAGAGTTGGATTGGACCTCAGGTGGAGAGCTGTCTGCAAGACAAGGTGAGGTTGAAGTGAAGAGGAAGAGGATTAGACATCAGATGTAGACATTTATTGCTGTATAACTTGCTATAGTTTGTTTATGTTGTGATTATTTGGTATTTCTAGGTTTGCATTCATCGGGTTTGATTTCTCGTATATGTATTGCAGGTTTATTTGATTGATTGGAATTGAGTTGTAATACATCTGATGTAGCGATTGCTAATTTTGTTCCATCATGATTGAATGAAAGTGATGCGATTGCTGTATCGAATACTGTAGTTTTCCATAGTCTCTTACGACAGAATCCATCCCATGCACATACTATACCATCACCACCACCAGTTACAAATGTACCATAAATTGGATGAAAATCTATAGAATTAACAGCATATGCAATATCAGAATCTGATGTAGTCTTATTTCTATGACATTTAAATGCATATTGTTGCGATACAATCTCAGGTGATTTAGAAAAATACTCCCATGCCACACGTCCCTCTATAGATCCCAATGTAAAACCACGCTCATCAGGAAAACATGATATACAACGATATTGAAATTTCAATACACCACTAAATTTAATAATTAATAAATTTATTAAACAATCTTCAATAGAAAGGAACTTTGGATGCCATTCCACCTGAGGTTACAATCCGCCTCTGTTGGTCTTGCAGACAGCCTCCACATGAAGTCTAGTCCTGCCGTCAGCTTCTCTATTTACTTCCCCTTCCAGCTCCCGTAGATCGCTTCCAGGTATTCCAGTCCCACTTGAGGTTACATCCTCACTACATTCACCACGATCTCTGGGAGTGGCTCTACTCTTTAGAGATAACAAATTAGAAGAAGCCTCCACGGCTAGTGGGAACACTGGTTGTAACCTCAGGTGGAACGGCGAGTGGAGAAGACGACGTGATGATTGAGGTTTATGTGAGAGGTTCAACATACTCTTTGGTATCTGGTGTTGCGAATCCATTTAATCCTTTGGAGAGATCGTAGATATAGACTCGTTTCATAGAATCTCCAACAACGAGTGTATTATTGATGATATCCATACAGTAAACCTTGCCATAGATTTCGATATCAGCAACAGGTTTATTATTATTACAGCGCATATCAAATGCTTTAAGCTTCTTATCCCATCCACCAGATATTAATGTTTCTGTTTTAGTAATGATAAATTTTCAAAGGATAAAACTAACTTGATGACTTATGAAATCTCAATGAACGCACAGGAGCGTTATGTTTCCCAGCTGTTATAACAGTACCAGATTCAACATCTAAGATATTTACATTTTTATTCAAATCACCAAATGCTACTTTACTATCGTCATCCAAAAATATACAATCCAGTATTGGTGATGAACAATCAGATTTACGTAGAGAGCGAGCATCGCCAGTAGGACCGACACTATAAACTCTCAAAGTCTATAGAATTTAATTTGAAATTATAATACATATAAACATTTACCTCATCCCATGATGAAGATGCCAGTAAGGAGCCGCTAGGAGAGAAGGTAACTCTTGTAATAACATCAGTTGGAGAATCCGATACAGCTTCCATTTATTAATGAATTATTTATTTATAATTAAATAATATTTTATTAAGATTAACATTAAATTATTAAATTATATACACCATACCCATCATACCATAGACACTCGACCAATCATCAGTCACATTAACAAAACTATTCAAAAGATTCCATATAGTCGTTAGTGATAGATATTGAGACTAGATATAATCTAACTATATTCTTATTATTATATAATCATTCGTTTATTGCAGATAGATCTTCCACCCGATGTTACAACGTTGTCTTCCACTTGCCGTGGAGGCCTTCTCTATTTAGCTCGCCTTCCAGCTCCCATAGATCGCTTCCAGGTATACTTTATCTGAATTTCAACTGGAGGATACTGAAGCTCTAATATTGATTTCGATTATAAAAGTTTTTCTGAGGAGTGTCTATTCATGTTACCCTGTTCTAACATACCATTAAGCTTAGATTCAATTGCAGCCGTGTCCGTTGCCTTAATACTGGATGATATATCTACTGTACTCATATTCCCATGTTCCTCCCACTTCTTACCTTTACCATGCCAATGATTTGTATCGTTACCACCTCCAGCGTCCTTCTTTCGATAATACAAGAGTAGAGGAGTTTCTAGTTTAGGAGTACCATTTTTGGGATCCTTTTCATAAAATATCCATACTTTATTATTAGCATCAATAGTTATAGTAAGATTCTTATCCAATTCTTCAATACCCCTGATTGGTCTACCATAATGTGTAATCCTATTTATCGTCATGGCACTAGTGTGAGAATGATGGTAACCTTTGAATCCATCAATTGTGGTATCTTCTGCTACAGTAATTTCACCACCAGCTTCAGGACGTCCTTTGTATGGACGGGTCCTGTCAAGTTTAATCTCAACCCATTATTTAATTTCATTAACAAGATCATCAAGAGGAGCAGGAGGAGCAGTAACACCGTCGTATTTTGTCCATTGGCCACCAGAAGTAACATTATCCTTATGAAATATCTTCGTGTCAGTAGACGTTTTAATCTTCAAAGCACCTTTATTAGAGGCGTTCTTATAATAATACACCTCATAGACATCCGAAATATTACCTCCAGGTATTGTTAAATTTGTGCCACCATTCTTTACCGTAGTGCTCAATGTAAACTTCCCTCCATTTGGTAATGTATGGATATAGAAGTTGAATTGAGTTTCAGCATAATTTTCCTTCTGATACTTCACTTTCACCTCATCGATGATATCACTACTATAAGTTTTAGTTTTACCTTCAGAAAGACTAGTGCCTTGATAATATCCAATGTAATATCTGGTGGTGGTGTTGACCCTCCATTTCCCCCACAATTTTACATCACTTTGATCATATAATTTATTCTAGTGGGGAGATTTTCATTCACATGGTTTAAAATATATAAATTATACTTGCTTAAATATGGATTAGATGGAACTTGATGTTATAATAGTTCATTTTAATATAATGCAGTAATTTATAAACTTAATTTAGACATGTGTAATATGGGGTAATTTATTATAGTACACATTGAAACATAAATCTATAATAGAATAATCTATACATCAATTAATATTCTTATAATCTATTACTATCATCTACTACATAGAACCCCATTATTTCAATTTTATATATAATTTCAGACGTTGGAATATATAAAAACTATAGAAGACAGAAAATTACAAATTAGTATTTGTATCATTTACAATTGTATCAGAAAAAAATTTTGAAAATGAGGCCATTTTCAACAATGGGGGCTGCATTTTATATAATGTTCCGGTATTGATCATTTCAATTACTTCATCTGTTGTATACGATTTTATTTTTTCATTAATTTCTTTACGTGTAAATAAATTATTAATTTCATTAAATGCTTCGGGCTTATTTGTAGCAACACCCAACACATTATGTCCAGCCATTAATATTAACTCCTCAACCTCATCCACCACTTCTAATTTCTAAGAAGACGTTGAAATAATTTTATGAATATAACGTACCCTTATCCTAATTCTCTCATCATTATCCAAGAAATTATCATATATAAATACGTAATCTCTAAATACACAGCTATCCCATCCGAGTTTTATATATCTTTAATTGAAATATGACGTTGATATAACAAATATATACTAACCTCTTCACTTGTAACTCGTCATTACCATATTCAACGGGTGAATGCAATTCCAAATTTATGCTCTATCATATTAGAACAATTGAAAAGTATATTAATCATACATACCTTAAATGTATTAAAAAAATTTTTACCATAAGAATCATGTGAACGAAACTATAATAATATTAAATTAGTAAATTGTATATGGAATTAGAAGTATAGAGGGCAAAAAATTTTCTACATAGAAGTGATTCATGAGGATATATACATATCTATACTATATACTCTCACATACTATACATTATAATCCATCCGATGTTATCACCACCTGAAGTCCAATCCTACTCTTCATTCCACTCGCCGTGGTGGCATCACCACCTGAGGTCCATCCTGCCGTCAGCTCTTCCAATTACTTATCTCTAAAGAGTAAAGCCACTCCCGGAGATCGTGGCGGTGAGAGGTTAGTTATTGGACCTCAAGTGGAAGTGGAATACCTAGAAGCGATCTACGGGAGCTGGAAGGGGAAGTAAATAGAGGAGGCTCTCTGCAAGAGGAAGACAAGGTTGTAACTTCAAGTGGAGAAGATGGGGTAATAGGGGGGTTGTAGGGATAATAAACAGTGTTTACACTACATTTTCAATGTCTATTGATGATATATATATACTATATACTCTCACATGTTATACATTACACTAGACTTTATAAACATACAGGTTCCGAATATAGATAACATGTTGGTTGTTTAGAGAATTGAGCACATGATTTTATAATCTATGTGGTGTAAATATTTTATAAATTTATAATTTCAATACCTCATTGGAATATTTATTTTCAAGATATACAAGCGAGAATTCACTTAAAAAAAGTGTTTTCATACTAATGATATAAGATGGTTATCATTCTTCAACATACTCGGGAGATAATTTCTCATTAAGAAATTCTTTAAATTTATCTACATCTCTTAAATCAATATCTACCTACAAGATTATAAAATAATTATATTCAACATACAAGTGTGTAATATTTAGATGTAACAAGACCATCTACAATTTTAAAATCAGGAAATAATTCTTTTAATTTAGGTGTAGTATTAATAATTTTAGTTTTAATCTCCAACTGTGTTTTAAAATCTAATTCATATATAATTACATTTTTATAATTCTTTAGTATCCAATATGAAATTGTGTCTAATCCACATCCGATATTAACAAATTGTACTAATTCATCACTATATGATTCTATAAAATACTTTAGTATTTTTCTGATTGTAGTTACTCTTAGATAATATACTATAACAATAATGTAGTATATGATATATCAACATACATATGTTTAGTACTCGATTGTGTCCAATATTTTCCACAAAATATTGTATGTACTCATCTTCATAATAACCAACTTCTACTGATGCTCTAAATTAAATAGTAAATTACCGCATAATGTATATAACAAGATTTACCTTTTATTAAGCAATGCTAATGGTGAACTCCGCTTGACAGCCTTATCGTCATCCTGCATAATATCATCAGTACAATCCATCAATTAATCGTTATATAATTTACATTTATAATATAAAGTTAATAATTTAATTTATCTCTAATTAAAGTGTATATAATATTACTTGTCCTCTTCTTCCTTTTCATCACCACCTTCCTAACATCCATGACATCATCGTCTTCAAATTCCTCGTCATCCTCTTCTTCATCATCCAATTGATTCTCATTCATTAGTGTACAAGATGGTTTAGACAAGTCATCCTGATTCTTAATCTTTATATTCTTAGATTGCAAATACGCCGTAATTGCTAGAGATGTTATGATGAAATATAAAATTTAACACACCTGAAATTCAGCCTTGTCTATACTAGTAAATTTATACTCCAAATCATCCCTTAATGATATCAAAATCGTAAAGAAACGATTCTGTGATACGATACCAATACTTGAAAATTCAATCGTAACCACATCCTCAAATCTAATTTAAATATTGTAATATTCCATTATCTTATAAGTTCCGCCACCTGAGATTACAATCCACCTTTCCTTCGTCTTGCAGACAGCTCTTCCAATTACCTCCCCGTAGACGGTAATGCCACTCCCGGAGATCGTGGCGGATTTCCCACTTGAGGTTACATCCAACACATCCTTAGAACCATCTTCCATCATTCCCATGATGGATGATCCATCACTTCCCTTCATCACTAACTTCCACTCGCCGTGGTGGCTTCCTCCAATTACCCATCCCTAAAGGGTAGAGCCACTCCCAGAGATCGTGGCGGAAGTACAAGCACTATAAATAGGTCTTCACCACACAAACCCCACAATTATAAGGATAATAAACACTATTTACACTACATTCTTAGTGTCTATTGATGAGTTCTCTTCTAATACAACATATACTAATATATAAATACAATTGAGGGAAGATCTATAGTTATATGAAGATATATATCTATTAATATAAATAATTTATATAATATATATACTATTTAACTACTAACATGATATGAAGTATACTACCTATATAAGATAGTAATACATATATATAATTAACTAACTTCAATAAAATTATATAAATACTAAACTTCAATTATATAAATACTAAACTTCGGTTATAAATGATAAAATACATTAGATGAATAATTTACAGTAGGATTGAAATTAAATATTTAATGTCGTTAGTATACCTGAATACATTACCTCATCGCCACGATCTCCGGGAGTGGCTCTACCCTTTAGGGATAGGTAATTAAAAGAGCTCCATGCAATGGGAAGATGAGGTGGGAGATGAAGAGTTGCATTGTCTTCGGTGTAGATGATCAATTTCTATTGAGGATATGATTGATGACATCATTTTCGTGTAGAAAGTTATATTTTGTGTTATTAATGACATCGTGTATGGTGAATTGGATATTATTTTCTTGTATATGTACGAGGTTATTATTGGTATTGAATTTGAGTGAGATGATATATTGTAGGTTATGGTATTGTTTATATTTTTTTTTCATAAAGGTGATTTTTTTATAATTTGACTGTGTGATTGTTTGTATGAATGAGTATAGTTGATGTTTTTGTAGTGTATGTTGTAGAATTTTTGCGTGTATGAGTAGTGTATTATGTGTGATATAGATGATAATTTCTGGTGTAGTAATTAATTGTTTATTATGATATAGATTTTTGAGTAAATCTAGATCGATTTCGAATCCGAACGTTCTTCTTTGTAATAGATTTTGATTAATGACATTATAAGATCCACCAATGATAAGATTATTGATGATAATTTTATTATATTTGATAGAGATGATAAATTGAAATTTATTGAATAGACCTCTATTTAATAATGGTATAAAGATGATATTATATGGTAATAATGTAAGAAATTTATTCATGTATAATAAATTATCAATTTGTGATTGTAATTTATTAAAGGATGGTAATGATAATTTTTGTAGTGATGATATAAAATCTTGTAATGTAGATGGATTTTTTATAGAAGATTGAATTAATTTATATATATCAATAATGTATTGAATAATAATAGTATCTTTAATGATGTTGTTAATTTTCAATTTAAAATCAGTAAAGTTTGTAGCACTTCCATTAAGATGTAATTCAAATAAATCTATTAATTCATTTATAATAGCATTATTAAAATTAAATAATATAGATAATAAATTATATATAAAACCATGTAATGTCCATTGTATAGTTATATTTAAATTATTTAAAAATTTAATCAATGGTTTAATAGATACATATATTAATTCAAATGTAAAAAATGAATCTAAATATTCATGTTTAATAAGTGAATTATCATTAATAATAATACCATAATCAACAATAATATCATATGCACATCTATAATGTTCATATGGATATTTATTAAATTTATTATAACTATATACTAAACCCCAATACCATCTTCTCATTATAATTAATATATTATTTGGTATACATAATGAAAATGAATATAATAATAACAATCTTAATTTTATTATATTACCATCTGATAATAATAAATTATAATAATTTTTTATAAAATTATCTGTTAAATTATTATTATTTATATCATCATTTATAAATAATGGTATTATTATTCTTAATGCACCACGTAATTTAAATTCATTTCTATATAAATTATATAAATTTTTATTTATATATTCCATTATATTCACATCATTATTATTATTTATATTATAATAATCTATTATACGTTCTTTTGTTTCCTTTCTATTAAATAAATTATTTAATAATAAATTACATTCCATTGAATATGGATATTTTATAATTACATTATATAATTTATCTAAATCTAATTTATCATATATAAATAATTCATCTTGTAATATACTTGATGCTGATGGACGCTTATTTGGATCTATATTCAACATCTGATCTAATATTCTAAATAATCTAGGATTTATACCCTCACGAAATCCATTCGGATATTTCTTACTACTTGTAGAAAATGTAGATAATATCTCACAACGCTCCATATATGTATTAAATGGTGGAGATAACATCTCAAATAATACTACACCTGCTGAATATATATCAACCTTCTCATTACATCCATCACCATTTATATTCTCTGGAGCCATATAATACATTGTACCTATATTACCAACATGCTTTGGTGTTTCTGTTGTAATAGTACGCTTTGATGATGATGAATTTATATTCAAATTTCCCCCCATATTCCCACTTCTACCTAAAAAAACCCCATTTGTACCCACATAATTTCCCCCACTTTTTCTCTTTGTTCTATTAGAACATAATTTAGTAGTAAGACCGAAATCACCTAATTTAACAATAGTATTACTATCAGTATTAATAAATATATTAGAAGGTTTAACATCACGATGTATAATACCTTTTTCATGAATATAACTAAGGGCTTCTAAAATTTGTCTAAAAATATCCAAGACTTTTTGTATAGAATTATATAAATTATCTTTTCTAATAAGCTCTAATAATGTAGTTTCACCACAATATTCCATTAATATAAATAAATATTTTTTAGGTAAATTCATATTATGCTTATCTAATTTCAATAATCTATAATTATTTATAATCTTAAAACCTTTATCATCTATAATATTCAATCTTTTACCCAATATGGGGTGATTAATATCATCAATTATACCATCACTTTTCATTTTATTTAATAATATTAATTCTGTATTATATTCTATCCAAGCATCATAATAACGTACAATATTCCTATGCTGAAGACTAGCTAATATCGATGCCTCATCAAATAATATCTCATCATAATTATCATAAATCGGTATCTGCTTTATAGCATAATTTACACCATTCCTATTCACCTTTGCTACACAACCAAATGAACCTGAACCTAATAACTTCTCATGATTATACTCCCTTAAATATCTAGAATTAGATATTATATAATCCCATCTATTATTTCCTATCATCTTACGCATAGATCCTAAAGATAAATGCTCACTACCACAATACAAACCATCACGATAACTACCTACTGTACGATGATCATATGAATGTAGATGACTACCATCAGATGAAGGAAGATATATACCTTCAGATGAATGAAGATGGTTACCTTCGGATGAAGGAAGATAATGACCATCAGATGAATGAAGATATATACCTTCAGATGATTTAAATGAGTCATCACTAAAAGTAGCCTCAAGATTTTTATCCTGTAGATATAAATCATTCTTTAAAAATAAATGGAAATCATTAATCAAATTAAACAATTTCAAATCATCATTTCTAAATACAATCTTAGACAAATAATCATCACACTTTTCATATAATTTAATAGATGAATTTATAACCTCAATCAAATCAACAATGATTTTACCATATGGATAATCATACGGTATATCAAACCTCAATATAATAATAGTATTGCGCTGCTTATTAATAGCATAACGACAATACTTCATCGCCATACGTATTTCCAATTTATATACCGCCGGTTCATATTGTAATGAAGACGGCGACTCAAATAATACATTACTATCATCCTCATCAATATTACGATTACTATCATCAATCATACAAAGTTCAACACCCTCCAAATCCGATATCAAGCGTACATCCTCACTTAATATATCAGGAAATACCAAATTCGACATTATATAGAGATAACGATCCCATTATAATAATCTAAATTGTGACCCACCTACTACCACTATAACATGTACCATCAGCGTGTATAAAATCCCAAAGACAGCCTTCAAACATCAATTAATTTACATCATTTATTGTAAAATATTAGTTATTTTTCATGTATTTTCCTAATTCAATTACACATTGAACTCACCGCAGCAGCGTACATGTACATCTGAGCGTTCATGTATCTCCAAAATTATAACACATATTAAACCAGTTAAAAATATTTTTTGATTATGACTAATGATAAATCTTGGAGGTTATGTATTTTTGCAATCATGACCCTAACTCTTATCGATTTAATAGATTTTTACATTTTTGGGTATGTTTACAACTTTCATCACTCATCTATACCTAACTTCAGCCTGGGACCATAAATTATATACACAAAGACCACACATCCATATAATGTACGTCTTATCACCACCCATGCTACTAACAAGCTTAGCCACTAAAACATCCTCTACCTGAGGTCCAATCCACCTCTTCATTCCACTCGCCGTTCCACCTGAGGTTACAATCCACCTTTCCTTCGTCTTGCAGACAGCTTCTCTATTTACCTATCTCCAAAGAGTAAAGCCACTCCCAGAGATCGTGGCGGAGATAGTGATGGATCATCAATCATGGAAATGATGGAAGACTGTGCTAAGGATGTGTTGGATGTAACCTCAAGTGGAAGTGGATTACCCGAGAGCGATCTACGGGAGCTTGAGGGGGAAGTAAATAGAGAAGCTGTCTGCAAGACGACCTACGGTGGATGTGGAAGATAGGTGGATTGGACCTCAGGTGGAGTATACATTACATTAAATATTATATATAAATAGTATAGATTATATTTAAGATGGGTTCGGCACAGGCTCGTATGGATGATAGATTACGTGAGAATAAGCGTCAGGTGAATAGAACGATGCGTGAATTGGAGCGTCAGAAGGTATCGGCTGAGCGTGAGGAGCAGATATTGATAGCTAAATTAAAAGCTGAGGCTAGGAAGGGTAATATGAGGAATGTAAGGATAATGGCAAAGGATATTGTAAGGAATAGGAAATTAGCAACACATTATTGTAATATGAAATCACAGATGTTATCAGTATTATCACAATTACAATCTGCTCATTCTACAAATATGCTTAGTAATAATTTTAAAAATGTTAATAAATTAATGTCTAAAGTTAGTAGTAGGACTAATATTACAGAATTTCAAAAGATTATGCAAGGTATTAGTCGTGAAGGTGAAGTATTAAATTTGAAAATTGATTTAATGTCTGAAGCTATGGATGATACACTTAATGGTATATTATTTAAATATAAATTAATTTAACATCATATAAATTAGATGCAGAATGTATAGAAGAAGAAGATATCATTGTCAATCAATTATTAGAAGAATTAGGATTAGAAACCAATGCCAAATTAGATACAGCTAGCTGCCCTATCGATAATGTCATTACAAATGTACAAGAAGAATCACTCGAATATAGAATAAATAATCTCAAAAGATGATATATAAAAACAATGATTATCATAATCACAACTTCTCCACCAGATGTTACAACTACTGTTCCACTCGCCTCCACCTGAGGTCATCCTGCCGTCAGCTCTTCTAATTACCTATCTCTAAAGAGTATAGCCACTCCCGGAGATCGTGGCGATGGTAATGAGGAGGTACAGAGAATGTCAACCCGGAAGAACGAAAATAATCTACCCGGAGGAACGAAAGATTTTAACCCCGAACAACGTGGACGTTCAACCCCTAAGAACATAGAATTCAACTCGGAGGAACAAAAGATGTTAACCCGGAAGAACAGACATCCACTCGAGGTCCAATCCTATTCTTCATTCCCATTGCATGGAGCTCTTTCAATTACCTATCTCTAAAGAGTAAAGCCACTCACAGAGATCGTGGCGTTGTAGAGGTTAGTGATTGGACCTCAGATGGAACCAGAGAGTGATCTACGGGAGCTTGATGGAGAAGTAAATAGAGAAGCTGACGGCAGGACGACCCCAGGTTAAAAGTAGTATACATACGTACATATAGACATGATATCGGTAGTTTATTACATCATTTGATGAAATATATGATTGATGGTTTAATATGTGATGATTATATATTTCAATATAATACAATAAAGATATCCTTCTCTCCCCTTTATTTCTTGGGTGATTGAGATGTTATTATTAGCTCTCTTCTTATAATGTTGACATTTAATTATGGGTATTTATTGATTATATTTTACATTAATAGAATTAATATAAATAATATTATATATATATAATAGACAATATTATTTGTAGTAGTATTATTCTGGTGAACCTTCTGTTGACATTGTACCACACATTTTATTTATAAAAAATTATGCATTGTGAATTATTTTAAATTTTATTTCAATAGGTTATTATAGGGTTGTTGTTTTTAAGAAGTTTTTTTTGGAATTTGGATGATATTGGATATTATTAATTTTTTTTGGTTAGGGTTGTTATGAGTATATAAGATATGGTTATATTGAAGGGTACATTTATGATTACAAAAAGATATAATAATATTATTGACAATTTATTATTACCGATATTTAAATATGAGATGGTTCGTAGATCAATATCATATGATATTGGTAATAGAACATTATATAATGATAATAAAAATATATTTTTATTGAATAGATGTGATAATACATTATCAAATCATAATTTTAATGGCATATCAGCCAATAATAGAAATGAATTGATATTACAAAAAAATTATTATAGTAATAATAATTTATCAATATTTGATAAATTATGTAATAAAATTGAATTATTATTAGATAAAAAAAGATTACAATTAAAAAATTTATTAGTAAATTATGGTGATTTATCATTAGGTAACTTAACATTTTCATGTATATTTAGTGGTCTTAAAGATGTTATAGGTTTAATAACTGAAACATCAGAATTAGATCCATTATCTGGTGTTAGATTAAGATCTTATAATATAAATGAACTATTAAATAAATTACCATCAAAAGTACCAAATAGTAATTGCCCATATACTGAAGCTATTTTATGGTTATTATTAACTAATGAAATTCCAACATTAGATGATACATTACAATTATCTAATGAACTTAATAAAAGATCAAAATTACCTGAACATGTCTATGATGTTATCGATTCTTATCCTAAAGATACACATCCTATGACACAATTCATTACAGCCGTTGCTGCACTACAAACAGAATCTAAATTCAGTAAAGCATATACTAATAAATCATATAATAAAGATACATTCTGGAAATTAGTACTAGATGATACCCTCGATCTTATTGCTAAAAATATCGTCATCGCCGGCTATATCTATAATCGATCCATACTCTATAAAAATGTCAAACATAATTTTAATACCGATCCCAATCTAGATTATGTACGTAAAACCATTTCATATATACATTCTCATACAGGGAGCCAATCTAGCCAAGTTTTTTGGAGGTAACTCCGATATCTTCCAAAACAGTATGAGACTCTATCTCGCCATCCATTCAGATCATGAAGGTATGTCATACGAACATTGAAACCAAACACAACTGAAATCAATCTGTTCCACTCGAGGTCCAATCCAACTCTCTTCGTCTTGCAGACAGCTCTCCACTTGAGGTTACCTCTACCAACGGTCCAACCTCTCCTTCCACTCGGCGTGGAGCCTCTTTTAATTACCTATCCCTGAAGGGTAATGCCACTCCCGGAGATCGTGGCGGAGGTGAAGGTAGTCAGGATGTAACCTCAAGTGGGAGTTGAAAACCCGCAGCTGATCTCAGGGAAGCGGAGGGGGAAGTAAATAGAGAAGGCCACCACGGCGAGTGGAAGACCTCAGGTGATGTGGATTGTCCTCATGTGGATGTTATTTCGTATAATATAATTTCAATAGGTGGTAATGTATCTGCACATGCTTCTCATTTGGTTGGTTCATCATTGGCTGATCCTTATTTATGTTTATCATCTGCATTATGTGGTTTGGCTGGTCCATTGCATGGTATGGCGAATCAAGAATGTTTGATATGGTTGAGGAATTTATGGAGTCAATTGGAGGGTAAGGAATTGAATTACGAGAATGTGAAGAAGATGGCTGAGGAGACATTAGCTCGTAAACAAGTTATACCGGGTTATGGTCATGGTGTATTAAGAGTTGTAGATCCTAGACATGTGGCAACATTTGCATTTATAAAGAAGCATTTCCCAGATGAGCCATTAGTGAAGTTATTAGATATTTGTACAGAAGCTATACCGGATGTATTAAAGGCTACTGGTTAGTTTTGTAATTTTATATTTTAAAATAATTATAGGTAAAGTACGTAGTCCATATCCTAATGTAGATTGTTCTAATGGTCTACTATTACAATGTATAGGTGTTGATAATCCAAATATATTTACTGTATTATTTGGTGTATCTAGAGCATTTGGAATTTTATCCCAATTAGTATGGTCACGAGGTTTAAGATTACCTATTGAACGTCCCAAATCATTAACATTGGATTCTATTGAAGAATTATGTGTAGCACGATCAAGTGAACGTACACAATGAGATGGTCCAATAGAAGTCTTCATTTAAATTTTTCCATATTTAATAATTTTATATATAATTTATTATTATGTTTATTTATCTTTTATTAATCAATGTAGTTCATACCATTGCATACATTAATACACTCAACGTATGTCTAGGTGTAAATCAACCGTAATCATATCATTCTATAGAAATTTAATAACAATAAATTCACATTATTCTCAAATTTAGGTTAGTTTTATAATTACAATAAACTAATGAACCCTGAAAATGATGTTTTATACACAGAAGGTTTACCACCAGAAATACAACCCTTGTCTTTTACTCCACCTTGTCTTCCACTCACCGTTCTTTGTCCTGCCGTCAGCTCTCCACCTGAGGTTACAACAACCTTGCATTCTCTTGCAGAGAGCTCTTCCAATTACCTATCTCTAAAGAGTATAGCCACTCCCAGAGATCGTGGTGAAGGTAGTGATGGATCATCCATCATGGGAATGATGAATGATGGTGCTAAGGATGTGTTGGATGTAACCTCAAGTGGAACCCGTAGCTGATCTCAGGGAAGCGGAGGGGGAGATAAATAGGAGAGGCTGTCTGCAAGACGATGAGAGGTGGATGAGCGAGTGGGATGATGTATAGTACTGGACCTCAAGTGGAATACCCGTAGCTGATCTCAGGGAAGCGGAGGGGGAGATAAATAGGAGAGGCTGTCTGCAAGACGATGAGAGTAGGATTGGACCTCGAGTGGACTATTCATTTCGTTTATTAATATAATTATAGACAATGTATATTGTGAATCGATAGTTAATAGAGTGAGATTTCCTACTCGTCAAGTTAGGATTGGTAATATTACAATTGGCGGTAATGAGCCGATTGCATTACAGACGATGACATCATGTGATACGAATGATATTGATGAGACTGTGAATCAGGTATATTGTATAAATTATTATTGTTTTATATATATATAGATTATTAAAGCTAAAGAGTATGGTGCTTCAATGGTTCGTGTTACTGTACAATCTACAAGGGAAATTAAATCATCTATAAAGATTAAAGATAAATTATTATCACTTGGTTGTGATATACCACTTATTGCTGATATACATTTTAATCCAAAGGTATATTTATATGTAGAAAAAATTATATTATATTAGGTTGCATTATTAGCTGCAGATATTTATGATAAAGTACGTATAAATCCTGGTAATTATGTTGATGGTCGTAAGAATTGGGATAATAAAGTTTATGATACTGAAGAGGATTTTATTAAAAGTGGTGAATATTTAAAAGAAATGTTTATACCATTAGTTGAAAAATGTAAAAAATTGAAACGTGCTATAAGAATTGGTACTAATCATGGGTTAGTTTATTATATTAAATATAAATTATATTATTATTATTAGTTCATTATCATCAAGAGTTATGAGTTATTATGGTGATAGTCCTAGAGGAATGGTAGAATCAGCTATTGAATTTGCTAAAATATGTATAGATTTAAATTTTCATGATATTGTCTTCTCTATGAAATCATCAAATGTATATGTAATGATAAATGCATATAGATTATTAGTTAATGAATTTTATAAAAAGAAATGGGATTATCCAATACATTTAGGTGTAACTGAAGCTGGTTCAGGTAATTTTTATATTATTAATTATATATATAATCCATTTTATTAGTTGATGATGGTCGTATAAAAAGTGTATTAGGTATAGGTACATTATTATTAGATGGTATTGGTGATACAATAAGAATGTCATTAACAGAAGATCCATGGTTAGAATTAATACCAGCAAGAAAATTATTACAATGTGTTAATGAATTAACAAATAAAAAATATAATAAAAAATTATTAGAATTTAGAAATTTTAATGATATTAAAAGACGTAAACTAAATTTTATTACCAATCAACTCTGGGATATTAATAATAAAAATAATTTCACCATACTCAATCCTAATGGATCCGTAGGATGCTATATCACCAAATCCAATCTCAATGATCCAGTAAGTAATTATTACTACATACAAATGTTCAATCCAACTCTCTTCG